>CAKAJA020000638.1:0-34550 GCA_916610235.2 Lasioglossum morio | reverse complement strand
ACGTATAACGTATAACGTTATAACGTATAACGTATAACGTATAACGTATAACTATAACGTATAACGTAGAACGTATAACGAATAACGTATAACGTATAACGTATAACGTATAACGTATAACGTATAACGTATAAGTATTAACGTAAACGTATAACGTATAACGTATAACGTATAACGTATAACGTATAACGTATAACGTATAACGCTATAACGTATAACGTATAACGTATAATAACGTATAAAACGTATAACGATAAAGTATAACGTATAACGTATAACGTATAAACGTATAACGTATAACGTATAACGTATAACGTATAACGTATAACGTATAACGTATAACGTATAACGTATAACGTATAACGTATAACGTATAACGTATAACGTATAACGTATAACGTATAACGTATAACGTATAACGTATAACGTATAACGTATAACGTATAACGTATAACGTATAACGTATAACGTATAACGTATAACGTATATAACGTATAACGTATAACGTATAACGTATAACGTATAACGTATAACGTATAACGTATAACGTATAACGTATAACGTATAACGTATAACGTATAACGTATAACGTATAACGTATAACGTACAACGTATAACGTATAACGTATAACGTATAACGTATAACGTATAACGTATAACGTATAACGTATAACGTATAACGTATAACGTATAACGTATAACGTATAACGTATAACGTATAACGTATAACGTATAACGTATAACGTATAACGTATAACGTATAACGTATACGTATAACGTATAACGTATAAACGTATAACGTATAACGTATAACGTATAACGTATAACGTATAACGTATAACGTATAACGTATAACGTATAACGTATAACGTATAACGTATAACGTATAACGTATATAACGTATAACGTATAACGTATAACGTATAACGTATAACGTATAACGTATAACGTATAACGTATAACGTATAACGTATAACGTATAAACGTATAACGTATAACGTATAACGTATAACGTATAACGCATAACGTATAACGTATAACGTATAACGTATAATAACGTATAACGTATAACGTATAACGTATAACGTATAACGTATAACGTATAACGTATAACGTATAACGTATAACGTATAACGTATAACGTTATAACGTATAACGTATAACGTATAACGTATAACGTATAACGTATAACGTATAACGTATAACGTATAACGTATAACGTATAACGTATAACGTATAACGTATAACGTATAACGTATAACGTATAACGTATAACGTATAACGTATAACGTATAACGTATAACGTATAACGTATAACGTATAACGTATAACGTATAACGTATAACGTATAACGTATAACGTATAACGTATAACGTATAACGTATAACGTATAACGTATAACGTATAACGTATAACGTATAACGTTATAACGTATAACGTATAACGTATAACGTATAACGTATAACGTATAACGTATAACGTATAACGTATAACGTATAACGTATAACGTATAACGTATAACGTATAACGTATAAGTAACGTATAACGTATAACGTATAACGTATAACGTATAACGTATAACGTATAACGTATAACGTATAACGTATAACGTATAACGTATAACGTATAACGTATAACGTATAACGTATAACGTATAACGTATAACGTATAACGTATAACGTATAACGTATAACGTATAACGTAACGTATAACGTATAACGTATAACGTATAACGTATAACGTATAACGTATAACGTATAACGTATAACGTATAACGTATAACGTATAACGTATAACGTATAACGTATAACGTATAACGTATAACGTATAACGTATAACGTATAACGTATAACGTATAACGTATAACGTATAACGTATAACGTATAACGTATAACGTATAACGTATAACGTATAAACGTATAACGTATAACGTATAACGTATAACGTATAACGTATAACGTATAACGTATAACGTATAACGTATAACGTATAACGTATAACGTATAACGTATAACGTATAACGTATAACGTGTATAACGTATAACGTATAACGTATAACGTGTATAACGTATAACGTGTATAACGTATAACGTATAACGTATAACGTATAACGTGTCTAACGTATAACGTATAACGTATAACGTGTATAACGTATAACGTATAACGTATAACGTGTATAACGTATAACGTATAACGTATAACGTATAACGTATAACGTATAACGTATAACGTATAACGTATAACGTATAACGTATAACGTATAACGTATAACGTATAACGTATAACGTATAACGTATAACGTATAACGTATAACGTATAACGTATAACGTATAACGTATAACGTATAACGTATAACGTATAACGTATAACGTATAACGTATAACGTATAACGTATAACGTATAACGTATAACGTATAACGTATAAACGTATAACGTATAACGTATAACGTATAACGTATAACGTATAACGTATAACGTATAACGTATAACGTATAACGTATAACGTATAACGTATAACGTATAACGTATAACGTATAAACGTATAACGTATAACGTATAACGTTAAATACGTATAACGTATAACGTATAACGTATAAACGTATAACGTGTATAACGTATAACGTATAACGTATAACGTATAACGTATAACGTATAACGTATAAACGTATAACGTATAACGTATAACGTATAACGTATAACGTATAACGTATAACGTATAACGTATAACGTATAACGTATAACGTATAACGTATAACGTATAACGTATAACGTATAACGTATAACGTATAACGTATAACGTATAACGTAATAACGTATAACGTATAACGTATAACGTATAACGTATAACGTATAACGTATAACGTATAACGTATAACGTATAACGTATAACGTATAACGTATAACGTATAACGTATAACGTATAACGTATAACGTATAACGTATAACGTATAACGTATAACGTATAACGTATAACGTATAACGTATAACGTATAACGTATAACGTATAACGTATAACGTATAACGTATAACGTATAACGTATAACGTATAACGTATAACGTATAACGTATAACGTATAACGTATAACGTATAACGTATAACGTATAACGTATAACGTATAACGTATAACGTATAACGTATAACGTATAACGTATAACGTATAACGTATAACGTATAACGTATAACGTATAACGTATAACGTATAACGTATAACGTATAACGTATAACGTATAACGTATAACGTATAACGTATAACGTATAACGTATAACGTATAACGTATAACGTATAACGTATAACGTATAACGTATAACGTATAACGTATAACGTATAACGTATAACGTATAACGTATAACGTATAACGTATAACGTATAACGTATAACGTATAACGTATAACGTATAACGTATAACGTATAACGTATAACGTATAACGTATAACGTATAACGTATAACGTATAACGTATAACGTATAACGTATAACGTATAACGTATAACGTATAACGTATAACGTATAACGTATAACGTATAACGTATAACGTATAACGTATAACGTATAACGTATAACGTATAACGTATAACGTGTATAACGTATAACGTATATAACGTATAACGTATAACGTATAACGTGTATAACGTATAACGTATAACGTATAACGTATAACGTATAACGTATAACGTATAACGTATAACGTATAACGTATAACGTATAACGTATAACGTATAACGTATAACGTATAACGTATAACGTATAACGTATAACGTATAACGTATAACGTATAACGTATAACGTATAACGTATAACGTATAACGTATAACGTATAACGTATAACGTATAACGTATAACGTATAACGTATAACGTATAACGTATAACGTATAACGTATAACGTATAACGTATAACGTATAACGTATAACGTATAACGTATAACGTATAACGTATAACGTATAACGTATAACGTATAACGTATAACGTATAACGTATAACGTATAACGTATAACGTATAACGTATAACGTATAACGTATAACGTATAACGTATAACGTATAACGTATAACGTATAACGTATAACGTATAACGTATAACGTATAACGTATAACGTATAACGTATAACGTATAACGTATAACGTATAACGTATAACGTATAACGTATAACGTATAACGTATAACGTATAACGTATAACGTATAACGTATAACGTATAACGTATAACGTATAACGTATAACGTATAACGTATAACGTATAACGTATAACGTATAACGTATAACGTATAACGTATAACGTATAACGTATAACGTATAACGTATAACGTATAACGTATAACGTATAACGTATAACGTATAACGTATAACGTATAACGTATAACGTATAACGTATAACGTATAACGTATAACGTATAACGTATAACGTATAACGTATAACGTATAACGTATAACGTATAACGTATAACGTATAACGTATAACGTATAACGTATAACGTATAACGTATAACGTATAACGTATAACGTATAACGTATAACGTATAACGTATAACGTATAACGTATAACGTATAACGTATAACGTATAACGTATAACGTATAACGTATAACGTATAACGTATAACGTATAACGTATAACGTATAACGTATAACGTATAACGTATAACGTATAACGTATAACGTATAACGTATAACGTATAACGTATAACGTATAACGTATAACGTATAACGTATAACGTATAACGTATAACGTATAACGTATAACGTATAACGTATAACGTATAACGTATAACGTATAACGTATAACGTATAACGTATAACGTATAACGTATAACGTATAACGTATAACGTATAACGTATAACGTATAACGTATAACGTATAACGTATAACGTATAACGTATAACGTATAACGTATAACGTATAACGTATAACGTATAACGTATAACGTATAACGTATAACGTATAACGTATAACGTATAACGTATAACGTATAACGTATAACGTATAACGTATAACGTATAACGTATAACGTATAACGTATAACGTATAACGTATAACGTATAACGTATAACGTATAACGTATAACGTATAACGTATAACGTATAACGTATAACGTATAACGTATAACGTATAACGTATAACGTATAACGTATAACGTATAACGTATAACGTATAACGTATAACGTATAACGTATAACGTATAACGTATAACGTATAACGTATAACGTATAACGTATAACGTATAACGTATAACGTATAACGTATAACGTATAACGTATAACGTATAACGTATAACGTATAACGTATAACGTATAACGTATAACGTATAACGTATAACGTATAACGTATAACGTATAACGTATAACGTATAACGTATAACGTATAACGTATAACGTATAACGTATAACGTATAACGTATAACGTATAACGTATAACGTATAACGTATAACGTATAACGTATAACGTATAACGTATAACGTATAACGTATAACGTATAACGTATAACGTATAACGTATAACGTATAACGTATAACGTATAACGTATAACGTATAACGTATAACGTATAACGTATAACGTATAACGTATAACGTATAACGTATAACGTATAACGTATAACGTATAACGTATAACGTATAACGTATAACGTATAACGTATAACGTATAACGTATAACGTATAACGTATAACGTATAACGTATAACGTATAACGTATAACGTATAACGTATAACGTATAACGTATAACGTATAACGTATAACGTATAACGTATAACGTATAACGTATAACGTGTATAACGTATAACGTATAACGTATAACGTATAACGTATAACGTATAACGTATAACGTATAACGTATAACGTATAACGTATAACGTATAACGTATAACGTATAACGTATAACGTATAACGTATAACGTATAACGTATAACGTATAACGTATAACGTATAACGTATAACGTATAACGTATAACGTATAACGTATAACGTATAACGTATAACGTATAACGTATAACGTATAACGTATAACGTATAACGTATAACGTATAACGTATAACGTATAACGTATAACGTATAACGTATAACGTATAACGTATAACGTATAACGTATAACGTATAACGTATAACGTATAACGTATAACGTATAACGTATAACGTATAACGTATAACGTATAACGTATAACGTATAACGTATAACGTATAACGTATAACGTATAACGTATAACGTATAACGTATAACGTATAACGTATAACGTATAACGTATAACGTATAACGTATAACGTATAACGTATAACGTATAACGTATAACGTATAACGTATAACGTTATACCGTATAACGTATAACGTATAACGTATAACGTATAACGTATAACGTATAACGTATAACGTATAACGTATAACGTATAACGTATAACGTATAACGTATAACGTATAACGTATAACGTATAACGTATAACGTATAACGTATAACGTATAACGTATAACGTATAACGTATAACGTATAACGTATAACGTATAACGTATAACGTATAACGTATAACGTATAACGTATAACGTATAACGTATAACGTATAACGTATAACGTATAACGTATAACGTATAACGTATAACGTATAACGTATAACGTATAACGTATAACGTATAACGTATAACGTATAACGTATAACGTATAACGTATAACGTATAACGTATAACGTATAACGTATAACGTATAACGTATAACGTATAACGTATAACGTATAACGTATAACGTATAACCTATAAGTATAACGTATAACGTATAACGTATAACGTATAACGTATAACGTATAACGTATAACGTATAACGTATAACGTATAACGTATAACGTATAACGTATAACGTATAACGTATAACGTATAACGTATAACGTATAACGTATAACGTATAACGTATAACGTATAACGTATAACGTATAACGTATAACGTATAACGTATAACGTATAACGTATAACGTATAACGTATAACGTATAACGTATAACGTATAACGTATAACGTATAACGTATAACGTATAACGTATAACGTATAACGTATAACGTATAACGTATAACGTATAACGTATAACGTATAACGTATAACGTATAACGTATAACGTATAACGTATAACGTATAACGTATAACGTATAACGTAAGTATAACGTATAACGTTATAACGTATAACGTGTAACGTATAACGTATAACGTATAACGTATAACGTATAACGTATAACGTATAACGTATAACGTATAACGTATAACGTATAACGTATAACGTATAACGTATAACGTATAACGTATAACGTATAACGTATAACGTATAACGTATAACGTATAACGTATAACGTATAACGTATAACGTATAACGTATAACGTATAACGTATAACGTATAACGTATAACGTATAACGTATAACGTATAACGTATAACGTATAACGTATAACGTATAACGTATAACGTATAACGTATAACGTATAACGTATAACGTATAACGTATAACGTATAACGTATAACGTATAACGTATAACGTAATAACGTATAACGTATAACGTATAACGTATAACGTATAACGTATAACGTATAACGTATAACGTATAACGTATAACGTATAACGTATAACGTATAACGTATAACGTATAACGTATAACGTATAACGTATAACGTATAACGTATAACGTATAACGTATAACGTATAACGTATAACGTATAACGTATAACGTATAACGTATAACGTATAACGTATAACGTATAACGTATAACGTATAACGTATAACGTATAACGTATAACGTATAACGTATAACGTATAACGTATAACGTATAACGTATAACGTATAACGTATAACGTATAACGTATAACGTATAACGTATAACGTATAACGTATAACGTATAACGTATAACGTATAACGTATAACGTATAACGTATAACGTATAACGTATAACGTATAACGTATAACGTATAACGTATAACGTATAACGTATAACGTATAACGTATAACGTATAACGTATAACGTATAACGTATAACGTATAACGTATAACGTATAACGTATAACGTATAACGTATAACGTATAACGTATAACGTATAACGTATAACGTATAACGTATAACGTATAACGTATAACGTATAACGTATAACGTATAACGTATAACGTATAACGTATAACGTATAACGTATAACGTATAACGTATAACGTATAACGTATAACGTATAACGTATAACGTATAACGTATAACGTATAACGTATAACGTATAACGTATAACGTATAACGTATAACGTATAACGTATAACGTATAACGTATAACGTATAACGTATAACGTATAACGTATAACGTATAACGTATAACGTATAACGTATAACGTATAACGTATAACGTATAACGTATAACGTATAACGTATAACGTATAACGTATAACGTATAACGTATAACGTATAACGTATAACGTATAACGTATAACGTATAACGTATAACGTATAACGTATAACGTATAACGTATAACGTATAACGTATAACGTATAACGTATAACGTATAACGTATAACGTATAACGTATAACGTATAACGTATAACGTATAACGTATAACGTATAACGTATAACGTATAACGTATAACGTATAACGTATAACGTATAACGTATAACGTATAACGTATAACGTATAACGTATAACGTATAACGTATAACGTATAACGTATAACGTATAACGTATAACGTATAACGTATAACGTATAACGTATAACGTATAACGTATAACGTATAACGTATAACGTATAACGTATAACGTATAACGTATAACGTATAACGTATAACGTATAACGTATAACGTATAACGTATAACGTATAACGTATAACGTATAACGTATAACGTATAACGTATAACGTATAACGTATAACGTATAACGTATAACGTATAACGTATAACGTATAACGTATAACGTATAACGTATAACGTATAACGTATAACGTATAACGTATAACGTATAACGTATAACGTATAACGTATAACGTATAACGTATAACGTATAACGTATAACGTATAACGTATAACGTATAACGTATAACGTATAACGTATAACGTATAACGTATAACGTATAACGTATAACGTATAACGTATAACGTATAACGTATAACGTATAACGTATAACGTATAACGTATAACGTATAACGTATAACGTATAACGTATAACGTATAACGTATAACGTATAACGTATAACGTATAACGTATAACGTATAACGTATAACGTATAACGTATAACGTATAACGTATAACGTATAACGTATAACGTATAACGTATAACGTATAACGTATAACGTATAACGTATAACGTATAACGTATAACGTATAACGTATAACGTATAACGTATAACGTATAACGTATAACGTATAACGTATAACGTATAACGTATAACGTATAACGTATAACGTATAACGTATAACGTATAACGTATAACGTATAACGTATAACGTATAACGTATAACGTATAACGTATAACGTATAACGTATAACGTATAACGTATAACGTATAACGTATAACGTATAACGTATAACGTATAACGTATAACGTATAACGTATAACGTATAACGTATAACGTATAACGTATAACGTATAACGTATAACGTATAACGTATAACGTATAACGTATAACGTATAACGTATAACGTATAACGTATAACGTATAACGTATAACGTATAACGTATAACGTATAACGTATAACGTATAACGTATAACGTATAACGTATAACGTATAACGTATAACGTATAACGTATAACGTATAACGTATAACGTATAACGTATAACGTATAACGTATAACGTATAACGTATAACGTATAACGTGTATAACGTATAACGTATAACGTATAACGTATAACGTATAACGTATAACGTATAACGTATAACGTATAACGTATAACGTATAACGTATAACGTATAACGTATAACGTATAACGTATAACGTATAACGTATAACGTATAACGTATAACGTATAACGTATAACGTATAACGTATAACGTATAACGTATAACGTATAACGTATAACGTATAACGTATAACGTATAACGTATAACGTATAACGTATAACGTATAACGTATAACGTATAACGTATAACGTATAACGTATAACGTATAACGTATAACGTATAACGTATAACGTATAACGTATAACGTATAACGTATAACGTATAACGTATAACGTATAACGTATAACGTATAACGTATAACGTATAACGTATAACGTATAACGTATAACGTATAACGTATAACGTATAACGTATAACGTATAACGTATAACGTATAACGTATAACGTATAACGTATAACGTATAACGTATAACGTATAACGTATAACGTATAACGTATAACGTATAACGTATAACGTATAACGTATAACGTATAACGTATAACGTATAACGTATAACGTATAACGTATAACGTATAACGTATAACGTATAACGTATAACGTATAACGTATAACGTATAACGTATAACGTATAACGTATAACGTATAACGTATAACGTATAACGTATAACGTATAACGTATAACGTATAACGTATAACGTATAACGTATAACGTATAACGTATAACGTATAACGTATAACGTATAACGTATAACGTATAACGTATAACGTATAACGTATAACGTATAACGTATAACGTATAACGTATAACGTATAACGTATAACGTATAACGTATAACGTATAACGTATAACGTATAACGTATAACGTATAACGTATAACGTATAACGTATAACGTATAACGTATAACGTATAACGTATAACGTATAACGTATAACGTATAACGTATAACGTATAACGTATAACGTATAACGTATAACGTATAACGTATAACGTATAACGTATAACGTATAACGTATAACGTATAACGTATAACGTATAACGTATAACGTATAACGTATAACGTATAACGTATAACGTATAACGTATAACGTATAACGTATAACGTATAACGTATAACGTATAACGTATAACGTATAACGTATAACGTATAACGTATAACGTATAACGTATAACGTATAACGTATAACGTATAACGTATAACGTATAACGTATAACGTATAACGTATAACGTATAACGTATAACGTATAACGTATAACGTATAACGTATAACGTATAACGTATAACGTATAACGTATAACGTATAACGTATAACGTATAACGTATAACGTATAACGTATAACGTATAACGTATAACGTATAACGTATAACGTATAACGTATAACGTATAACGTATAACGTATAACGTATAACGTATAACGTATAACGTATAACGTATAACGTATAACGTATAACGTATAACGTATAACGTATAACGTATAACGTATAACGTATAACGTATAACGTATAACGTATAACGTATAACGTATAACGTATAACGTATAACGTATAACGTATAACGTATAACGTATAACGTATAACGTATAACGTATAACGTATAACGTATAACGTATAACGTATAACGTATAACGTATAACGTATAACGTATAACGTATAACGTATAACGTATAACGTATAACGTATAACGTATAACGTATAACGTATAACGTATAACGTATAACGTATAACGTATAACGTATAACGTATAACGTATAACGTATAACGTATAACGTATAACGTATAACGTATAACGTATAACGTATAACGTATAACGTATAACGTATAACGTATAACGTATAACGTATAACGTATAACGTATAACGTATAACGTATAACGTATAACGTATAACGTATAACGTATAACGTATAACGTATAACGTATAACGTATAACGTATAACGTATAACGTATAACGTATAACGTATAACGTATAACGTATAACGTATAACGTATAACGTATAACGTATAACGTATAACGTATAACGTATAACGTATAACGTATAACGTATAACGTATAACGTATAACGTATAACGTATAACGTATAACGTATAACGTATAACGTATAACGTATAACGTATAACGTATAACGTATAACGTATAACGTATAACGTATAACGTATAACGTATAACGTATAACGTATAACGTATAACGTATAACGTATAACGTATAACGTATAACGTATAACGTATAACGTATAACGTATAACGTATAACGTATAACGTATAACGTATAACGTATAACGTATAACGTATAACGTATAACGTATAACGTATAACGTATAACGTATAACGTATAACGTATAACGTATAACGTATAACGTATAACGTATAACGTATAACGTATAACGTATAACGTATAACGTATAACGTATAACGTATAACGTATAACGTATAACGTATAACGTATAACGTATAACGTATAACGTATAACGTATAACGTATAACGTATAACGTATAACGTATAACGTATAACGTATAACGTATAACGTATAACGTATAACGTATAACGTATAACGTATAACGTATAACGTATAACGTATAACGTATAACGTATAACGTATAACGTATAACGTATAACGTATAACGTATAACGTATAACGTATAACGTATAACGTATAACGTATAACGTATAACGTATAACGTATAACGTATAACGTATAACGTATAACGTATAACGTATAACGTATAACGTATAACGTATAACGTATAACGTATAACGTATAACGTATAACGTATAACGTATAACGTATAACGTATAACGTATAACGTATAACGTATAACGTATAACGTATAACGTATAACGTATAACGTATAACGTATAACGTATAACGTATAACGTATAACGTATAACGTATAACGTATAACGTATAACGTATAACGTATAACGTATAACGTATAACGTATAACGTATAACGTATAACGTATAACGTATAACGTATAACGTATAACGTATAACGTATAACGTATAACGTATAACGTATAACGTATAACGTATAACGTATAACGTATAACGTATAACGTATAACGTATAACGTATAACGTATAACGTATAACGTATAACGTATAACGTATAACGTATAACGTATAACGTATAACGTATAACGTATAACGTATAACGTATAACGTATAACGTATAACGTATAACGTATAACGTATAACGTATAACGTATAACGTATAACGTATAACGTATAACGTATAACGTATAACGTATAACGTATAACGTATAACGTATAACGTATAACGTATAACGTATAACGTATAACGTATAACGTATAACGTATAACGTATAACGTATAACGTATAACGTATAACGTATAACGTATAACGTATAACGTATAACGTATAACGTATAACGTATAACGTATAACGTATAACGTATAACGTATAACGTATAACGTATAACGTATAACGTATAACGTATAACGTATAACGTATAACGTATAACGTATAACGTATAACGTATAACGTATAACGTATAACGTATAACGTATAACGTATAACGTATAACGTATAACGTATAACGTATAACGTATAACGTATAACGTATAACGTATAACGTATAACGTATAACGTATAACGTATAACGTATAACGTATAACGTATAACGTATAACGTATAACGTATAACGTATAACGTATAACGTATAACGTATAACGTATAACGTATAACGTATAACGTATAACGTATAACGTATAACGTATAACGTATAACGTATAACGTATAACGTATAACGTATAACGTATAACGTATAACGTATAACGTATAACGTATAACGTATAACGTATAACGTATAACGTATAACGTATAACGTATAACGTATAACGTATAACGTATAACGTATAACGTATAACGTATAACGTATAACGTATAACGTATAACGTATAACGTATAACGTATAACGTATAACGTATAACGTATAACGTATAACGTATAACGTATAACGTATAACGTATAACGTATAACGTATAACGTATAACGTATAACGTATAACGTATAACGTATAACGTATAACGTATAACGTATAACGTATAACGTATAACGTATAACGTATAACGTATAACGTATAACGTATAACGTATAACGTATAACGTATAACGTATAACGTATAACGTATAACGTATAACGTATAACGTATAACGTATAACGTATAACGTAGTATAACGTATAACGTGTATAACGTATAACGTATAACGTATAACGTATAACGTATAACGTATAACGTATAACGTATAACGTATAACGTATAACGTATAACGTATAACGTATAACGTATAACGTATAACGTATAACGTATAACGTATAACGTATAACGTATAACGTATAACGTATAACGTATAACGTATAACGTATAACGTATAACGTATAACGTATAACGTATAACGTATAACGTATAACGTATAACGTATAACGTATAACGTATAACGTATAACGTATAACGTATAACGTATAACGTATAACGTATAACGTATAACGTGTATAACGTACAACGTATAACGTATAACGTATAACGTGTATAACGTATAACGTATAACGTATAACGTATAACGTATAACGTATAACGTGTATAACGTATAACGTATAACGTATAACGTATAACGTATAACGTATAACGTATAACGTGTATAACGTATAACGTATAACGTATAACGTATAACGTATAACGTGTATAACGTATAACGTATAACGTATAACGTATAACGTGTATAACGTATAACGTATAACGTATAACGTATAACGTGTATAACGTATAACGTATAACGTATAACGTATAACGTGTATAACGTATAACGTATAACGTATAACGTATAACGTATAAACGTATAACGTATAACGTATAACGTATAACGTATAACGTATAACGTATAACGTATAACGTATAACGTATAACGTATAACGTATAACGTATAACGTATAACGTATAACGTATAACGTATAACGTATAACGTATAACGTATAACGTATAACGTATAACGTATAACGTAAATACCGTATAACGTATAACGTATAACGTATAACGTATAACGTATAACGTATAACGTATAACGTATAACGTATAACGTATACGTATAACGTATAACGTAACGTATAACGTATAACGTATAACGTATAACGTATAACGTATAACGTATAACGTATAACGTATAACGTATAACGTATACGTATAACGTATAACGTATAACGTATAACGTATAACGTATAACGTATAACGTATAACGTATAACGTATAACGTATAACGTATAACGTATAACGTATAACGTATAACGTATAACGTATAACGTATAACGTATAACGTATAACGTATAACGTATAACGTATAACGTATAACGTATAACGTATAACGTATAACGTATAACGTATAACGTATAACGTATAACGTATAACGTATAACGTATAACGTATAACGTATAACGTATAACGTATAACGTATAACGTATAACGTATAACGTATAACGTATAACGTATAACGTATAACGTATAACGTATAACGTATAACGTATAACGTATAACGTATAACGTATAACGTATAACGTATAACGTATAACGTATAACGTATAACGTATAACGTATAACGTATAACGTATAACGTATAACGTATAACGTATAACGTATAACGTATAACGTATAACGTATAACGTATAACGTATAACGTATAACGTATAACGTATAACGTATAACGTATAACGTATAACGTATAACGTATAACGTATAACGTATAACGTATAACGTATAACGTATAACGTATAACGTATAACGTATAACGTATAACGTATAACGTATAACGTATAACGTATAACGTATAACGTATAACGTATAACGTATAACGTATAACGTATAACGTATAACGTATAACGTATAACGTGTATAACGTATAACGTATAACGTATAACGTGTATAACGTATAACGTATAACGTATAACGTATAACGTGTATAACGTATAACGTATAACGTATAACGTGTATAACGTATAACGTATAACGTATAACGTGTATAACGTATAACGTATAACGTATAACGTATAACGTATAACGTATAACGTATAACGTATAACGTATAACGTATAACGTATAACGTATAACGTATAACGTATAACGTATAACGTATAACGTATAACGTATAACGTATAACGTATAACGTATAACGTATAACGTATAACGTATAACGTATAACGTATAACGTATAACGTATAACGTATAACGTATAACGTATAACGTATAACGTATAACGTATAACGTATAACGTATAACGTATAACGTATAACGTATAACGTATAACGTATAACGTATAACGTATAACGTATAACGTATAACGTATAACGTATAACGTATAACGTATAACGTATAACGTATAACGTATAACGTATAACGTATAACGTATAACGTATAACGTATAACGTATAACGTGTATAACGTATAACGTATAACGTATAACGTATAACGTATAACGTATAACGTATAACGTATAACGTATAACGTATAACGTATAACGTATAACGTATAACGTATAACGTATAACGTATAACGTATAACGTATAACGTATAACGTATAACGTATAACGTATAACGTATAACGTATAACGTATAACGTATAACGTATAACGTGTATAACGTATAACGTATAACGTATAACGTATAACGTATAACGTATAACGTGTATAACGTATAACGTATAACGTATAACGTATAACGTATAACGTATAACGTATAACGTATAACGTATAACGTATAACGTATAACGTGTATAACGTATAACGTATAACGTGTATAACGTATAACGTATAACGTATAACGTGTATAACGTATAACGTATAACGTATAACGTGTATAACGTATAACGTATAACGTATAACGTGTATAACGTATAACGTATAACGTATAACGTATAACGTATAACGTATAACGTATAACGTATAACGTATAACGTATAACGTATAACGTATAACGTATAACGTATAACGTATAACGTATAACGTGTATAACGTATAACGTATAACGTATAACGTGTATAACGTATAACGTATAACGTATAACGTGTATAACGTATAACGTATAACGTATAACGTATAACGTGTATAACGTATAACGTATAACGTATAACGTGTATAACGTATAACGTATAACGTATAACGTGTATAACGTATAACGTATAACGTATAACGTATAACGTATAACGTATAACGTATAACGTATAACGTATAACGTATAACGTATAACGTATAACGTATAACGTATAACGTATAACGTATAACGTATAACGTATAACGTATAACGTATAACGTATAACGTATAACGTATAACGTATAACGTATAACGTATAACGTATAACGTATAACGTATAACGTATAACGTATAACGTATAACGTATAACGTATAACGTATAACGTATAACGTATAACGTATAACGTATAACGTATAACGTATAACGTATAACGTATAACGTATAACGTATAACGTATAACGTATAACGTATAACGTATAACGTATAACGTATAACGTATAACGTATAACGTATAACGTATAACGTATAACGTGTATAACGTATAACGTATAACGTATAACGTATAACGTGTATAACGTATAACGTATAACGTATAACGTATAACGTATAACGTATAACGTATAACGTATAACGTATAACGTATAACGTATAACGTATAACGTATAACGTATAACGTATAACGTATAACGTATAACGTATAACGTATAACGTATAACGTATAACGTATAACGTATAACGTATAACGTATAACGTATAACGTATAACGTATAACGTATAACGTATAACGTATAACGTGTATAACGTATAACGTATAACGTATAACGTATAACGTATAACGTATAACGTGTATAACGTATAACGTATAACGTATAACGTATAACGTATAACGTATAACGTATAACGTATAACGTATAACGTATAACGTGTATAACGTATAACGTATAACGTGTATAACGTATAACGTATAACGTATAACGTGTATAACGTATAACGTATAACGTATAACGTGTATAACGTATAACGTATAACGTATAACGTGTATAACGTATAACGTATAACGTATAACGTATAACGTATAACGTATAACGTATAACGTATAACGTATAACGTATAACGTATAACGTATAACGTATAACGTATAACGTATAACGTATAACGTATAACGTATAACGTGTATAACGTATAACGTATAACGTATAACGTATAACGTATAACGTATAACGTATAACGTATAACGTATAACGTATAACGTATAACGTATAACGTATAACGTATAACGTATAACGTATAACGTATAACGTATAACGTATAACGTATAACGTGTATAACGTATAACGTATAACGTATAACGTATAACGTGTATAACGTATAACGTATAACGTATAACGTATAACGTATAACGTATAACGTATAACGTATAACGTATAACGTATAACGTATAACGTATAACGTATAACGTATAACGTATAATACATGTCGGTCACCATCATATAATACAAGTCTCTCACAATGTGATAATAAGAGAACCCTACGTTTGTTTTTAAGGATGATTTCTGTATTTCATTATTGCGTACCTTCCCCTGCGATCATATTATACTTCAAACAAGTAGTGATTGTATCGCGAATCAATCAATAATTCCATGTCACACAACATTCCAGGGGATTGTAGTTGCGGCTAATAATTACGACAATGTCACTTCGCAGGCGCGTCTCCAACTGCAAATTAAGAATGTAATGTGAGAAACAAAAGTTGATCTGAAGCCGAACCGAATGCACGAGTCACTGGACCGGAACGGGTAAACAAGCGTGGCCAAGCGTAACATAGCGTGACGTAGCGTGAAGTGGCGTGCTCAAGCGTGAATGTGGCTCAGTGTATATAATCCCGAAAATGGGGCAGTTATTCATTCGAGATCCTGAGTCTACAGCAGCAGCATGGAGTTCTTCCTGTCTTTCCTGCGTGTGCTAGGGCTGCTGGATGACGACAAGGTGGATTTCATTTCTGATCTCCCGCCGGAGGTATCCCACCTAATTCTACGCAAGTTGGATCCCAAGTCTCTGCTTTGCGCTGCTCAAGTTTCACGAAAGTGGTTATACGTCTGTAAGGCTGACAAGAGCCTAAGACAAACCGCGATGCACCATAAGCAACGTGAAATGCGTATATTGAAAGAACGTTTTTCAGGGGAAGCTGTGTGTGACCCGACCACGATACCACACAGGCATCTACCAATTCCTGCACTGGTGAGAAGATGTGTTCCTGTCGTCCCAACCAAACATGGAGAGGCTCGAAAAATCCCTCGAAATGCAATGCACAGTCTAGGGAAGGTGAGTTCAGTAACTTCCAGGCGTAGTAAATGTATTAGAATGTAAAGTATTAGCAAATTATACAATCAAAACTTCAAAAAAGTAAAAAAGTTACGCCAAGTACATGAATTCAATTAAGCCGCTAACACGGCATAATAATTATGAACACAAAAAAATAGAAGAAAGTAATATCAATAAAAAGAAGTGAGATCCCAATCAAAACTTCAAAAAAGTAAAAAAGTTACGCCAAGTACATGAATTCAATTAAGCCGCTAACACGGCATAATAATTATGAACACAAGAAAATAGAAGAAAGTAATATCACAAAAAAGATCTCACAAAAATAGAAGAAAATAATACGTCAAAAAGAAAAAAGATAAAAGATAATAAACAATATAAAAAAATATGTGAGCTGCAAGTACATAAAGGTGATTTCCAGCAATGTGCAAAGGCGACACTGTGTAACACAATGTAAGATTCGGTGCTTTCTAACTACGCTTAAGGTGACACAGCTATACACAGCTTAAATGCTATATGTTCAACAGTAGCATATTTTTATCGCAATATGCCAAAAATGCACTTAATACATTCCATTACTCATATCGCGGACATTTTAATAATGTGAAGATAAAATGTAACATCTAGACATTTGCCTAGATGTCCGCGGCCTGGAAGTCAAATACTTGGCGTGGCCAGGCAAGGTCAAGGTGTCGATGAATAAGAATTATTTAAAAACCGCAAACTAATGAAAGTGTACGCAATGTGTCAAAGCTTTATTTAAATTGATGAATTAGCTGTATGTCTGTGAAAGGCAAAGTATTGGTGTCGATAAATGATCTTAGAATTATTTAATTAAAAACGCAAAATAATGAAAGTGTACTCGTATTGTCACAGTTTTAAATTGACATATTATCTAAAAGCCTGCGAGAGAGAAAGTATGTTTTTAAATAATTCTTATTCATCGACACCTTGACCTTGCCTGGCCACGCCAAGTATTTGACTTCCAGGCCGCGGACATCTAGGCAAATGTCTAGATGTTACATTTTATCTTCGCATTATTAAAATGTCCGCGATATGAGTAATGGAATGTATTAAGTGCATTTTTGGCATATTGCGATAAAAATATGCTACTGTTGAACATATAGCATTTAAGCTGTGTATAGCTGTGTCACCTTAAGCGTAGTTAGAAAGCACCGAATCTTACATTGTGTTACACAGTGTCGCCTTTGCACATTGCTGGAAATCACCTTTATGTACTTGCAGCTCACATATTTTTTTATATTGTTTATTATCTTTTATCTTTTTTCTTTTTGACGTATTATTTTCTTCTATTTTTGTGAGATCTTTTTTGTGATATTACTTTCTTCTATTTTCTTGTGTTCATAATTATTATGCCGTGTTAGCGGCTTAATTGAATTCATGTACTTGGCGTAACTTTTTTACTTTTTTGAAGTTTTGATTGGGATCTCACTTCTTTTTATTGATATTACTTTCTTCTATTTTTTTGTGTTCATAATTATTATGCCGTGTTAGCGGCTTAATTGAATTCATGTACTTGGCGTAACTTTTTTACTTTTTTGAAGTTTTGATTGGGATCTCACTTCTTTTTACAAGAATTATAAATTACAAAGGTTCATCATCAACAGCCATGATCAATCTTATCACGGGACAGAATTAAGGATAAATTCTACGTAAATTTAACAACTACGAAAAGAAACCATGTCCACCGCATTGCCGACCTATATTATATGTATATATAGTAATTTGTGTACAGTACATGGTGCGCGAAGCAGCTTATGGCGCTGAAAGCAACCTTTGGCGCTGAACGTATTTAACATTGGGCTGTAATACAGTAATGTCTTGAAAGTTGTCGGAGGTCGGTATGCGAAATTTGCCGTAGCGCCTACCCATTCCACCGCCACCAACAAACGCCGATCAACGGAAACAAGAAGAGAGTCGCCGAAAATGGGCAGTCTTGAACCACTCGTTGCCCCTTATGGATTATTAATTTATGTTCAGTTGTGATACCTTATGTTAGTTATTCGTGTGCAGTTCAGACCCTAAAATATATATTATATTATCCTCGTTTTATATTACCTTTTAGTCGTTGTGTCTTTTTATTACGGAACCTGACAAGAAAAGCCTACTACAGGAATAACCTTTCGAAGAAAAATATATATGCATTTTTAGAATTTCGTGGCCAAGCTTGTTTTTGTACTCGTAAATCATCAACGGATACCCACGTTGTGCCCTTACCCCTTACCATACTCGTGTAATGTCCATCGACAATACTGTTACCGTGATGGAATATCGCTGCTTTAAGTTTATAACAGTGATCTCCCATTTGTATTTTACAAGTAGGTACTGCTTTGATGCAGAAATTCTCCACTTTCGTAGTTCCGCTACTATTGTTATTGAACAAAAGCAATTTTGCAATAACAATTTGTCTGGAAGCAGTTATATTGATTCTCTTCATTATCTTTGAATTTAAACTATTACAATTATTGCAAGGACATTTCAGATTTATCCATCCTGTGAAATTGTGTTTTATTATATCTTGAAATTCAAATGATTTTTTCAACATCTTGGGCAGTGCAAGGTGTACCACGCAATTTGTACTGATAGTAGTATTTGTATAATTACACGTTACACATCTTAATACCGTTGTTATATCGTGTTGTACTGCATTTTTAATAAGAATCTCCTGATCACAAAGGGAGGTAATAAACTCAGCTGCATCGTGTAGCTGATTGTAAGCGTATTTTTCTCCTGCGAATTGGCGTAATGATAATATGTTTGGATTTTGATCCGACGATTTATATTGGTCTATAAAGACTTTTATAACATGTTCAGCTTTTTCAGTCGAAAATAAGTTTTCTCTTATGGATGAACAATATAACATGCATTGAATTGTGACATTCGCATAACAAGAGACTCCATCAGAATTCGGGAGACCTCTTACGTAGTACTGAGTGGTATCGACGATGTGATCATTAGTACTCTGACATTCGGACATATAATTAGGTACTGCCCAGACAGCATCACTAATATTGCGAACATGGTTTTTAGAAATTGAAATAGTCATAAGATCAGGTCTATATTTTTTTCGCAATCTATTGTACTCTATTATAGCCGATTCTTGTGCTTTTACGGAAGATGGATCATAATTGATAAGATGCAGTCCTTGTAATGTGGTCACCCGAGAAAGAGCAACGTAAATTGGTCCACAAGTAAATATTGAATTACCTGCGTCTATGACAGCATTCTGCAAGCTTAGTCCTTGGCTTTTGTGAATAGTTATACCATAACTGAGGCAAATCGGAAATTGTTTTCTAATAACGAACGCTCTATCCTGTACTTCAAATTTAACACTTACACGTTCTATTATATGTTCTTGCCCCGTGGGTAATATAATTTTCAATTTTTCAACGTCATTATCAACACCTTGCGTAACTGAAACAAGTTTAGCAATGGTACCGTTGACAAGACCTAGTGTAACATCAATATTTCTTCTAATCATGATTTGCACTCCTACTTTAACAATTATGACCCTTGCCAGCCCCGCCGTTCGGGAGCTATCATCGTCATTATTGTTTAGTACCTTTGACACCTTTTTTTTCAAGTACGGTGCACAATTCGTTGTATCATGAGCAATCAAATGGATTTCTTCGGTTGGAAATCGACTCAGCATTGCAGCGTTCAGAACATCACACTGAACACATGTGGGAAGTAAACACACCGTATTAGATCCCACATTAAGCATGTAATCACATAATTCCTTTAATCGGTCATTACAATTTGTTGCTTTGAAATTTAATTTCCTCAATTCTAAAAGCTTTGTATCCGAATTGGTCACTACTCCGGTACGAATTCTCGACAAGATGTCTTTGTAAATATTATCACCCTGCTGTTGCATATTTATTGTCAATTCGTCGTAGCTAAACAAGGCAGACCATAAATTATAAGAACCTAATCCTCCAACATTTTTCTCCATAACCTTATTGGATAATTGTATAAAAACAGGTTCTTCGTGAACAGGAGGAAGTTGTAGTAAGTCACCAAATAGCAGCATAGGCTTTTTTCCGAACCAACCATCACCGGAATCTGTAGTATCAAATATTTCTGCAAGTCGCAGATGTATGTACAGGAAAGTTACGTTAGAAACCATCGAAATTTCATCGATGATTACTAAAGCAACATTTTTGAGTTGATCTCGTACAATTTGAAGGGCTGCGTCGCTAAGTTGTCTATACTGGGCTGTATGCCCATGTTCTACAGGTAATTGAAATAATCGGTGTATGGTAAGACCTTCAATATTAAAAGCTGCGATTCCAGTAGGAGCAGTTACTGCTGTGACTTTTCCCATAATCTGCTTGATCCAGTGTCTGATAGTTTTTATTAAAAAACTTTACCCAGTGCCACCTTCTCCACTCACATAAAGTCTGAGAGTGTTATCGTTAGACGTCAAGGACTTAGTAACTTTATCAAATATCCGCTTCTGATCAAGGTTCAATTCCGAAATCATTTCTGCAAGATCACCACACACAAATTTGTTTCCTGCGTCTCTAAAATCTTTCATGGCGCCAACGGTTTCAACGGGAACACACTCTAATGGGTGATTGTCTTGATCATTTTCTTCCAGTTCTACAGTATTCAACACGTTCTTCTCAATTTGTTCCTTTATATGATCACGCGCTTGTTGAATATCCGTTATTCGTTCGTGATATTGAACTGCTTCTGTCACTTGTGATTGTAACGACAAAAAAGCTTCCGCGTATGTGTCAAATCCATTTTTCAATTCCTCGGTGTTTCTCCAAGGTTTGAATAATAATAATAATGAGAAATAATAATTCTCTGGTTGTATTTGAACATTGTACTTATAATGATTGATAAGATAACCTCTTTTCCTTTTTTTAAAAAACAAAGATGCACGGATTTCATAATATTCAGTTTTTTCAGACGGCCTATTTTTAGTAACGTCATACCATATAGCAAAATCGTACAGATGCATAGATTCCAATTCCTTAGGTCTGCTAGGATAGTAATCATCTATGAGGGATGGACAAAATATGTCTGTGGATTCACCTTCCAGATCCTCAATTTCTTTGCAAGTTTTCAATTTCCTACTTCTAAATATATTTACATCTAACCATCTAATAGTAGTACTGGAGTCAGTGCCATGCAATGCTAATCCTAAAAGAGTATCAGCGCATTCAGGCGCTCCACATTCTCTATGATTTAGCATGCGCATTCCGAGGCTACACAGAAGACTAGCAAATGACTTAGTAGAATTTATTGCTGCCATAGTGTCCGTAACGTAACTTTTTTCAGGCTTTGACACGTACTTAGTACAGTAACATGTTACCAACCCCGTCTTTTCCCCAATATATTGTATATCCATGTTACCTATCCAAACCATGAGAATAGGAGCATTAAAATCATTGATACGGACTTCCTTTATCGAACGTGGAAGATCATAGAGTCTACCTTTTGCTTTCAATTGTTTTCTAGCACCTATAGAAACAGCCACATCCCTTATTGTCATAGTATCTGTAACTGGACGTGGAAATGAAAATCTGCATACTTTACAGAAGGAATTTTTAGTTTTTTTGTTGCGTAGACAGTAACTACTGCATTTATGCATTTGATGTGTAATTACACGTGTATATAATTCTGGCGACACATGCGGTGACGGCAATCTGCAAGTGACGTATTTCATAATGAATGCTGCTACTTCTTCCTTCGAGGATTTGTCGATTATAGGAGCATCTTCAATCCAAATTAAAAGATGAAAGTGTTGTAATCTCCTGCTTTGGTATTCTCTGCGCCAAAAGTAATGAGTGACCTTCCCAATCGGATTGTCGGGCGAACAAATGAAATCCAGCACAGCGTGGAATTTATTATCTATAAATCTAGCAGTTTAAACGGGATCAGAAGCAATGAGTTCGTTCGGGGACATTTTAGCCATCGATGGGCCGTTTACTTCACGAAGATATTCTATTAAATCTGTCCATAGCCATTCAGCTGGACTAAGCGTGAGGAACCATGTAGCTGGTCCATAATGGTATATCATACAGTTCAAATCATTTCTCGGTTTTCGCCAATATTGTGCTGTATTACGTAACCTGGAAAATATAGTGTTCAAGTTCGTTTGCAGCTGATCTTTAGAGAGCTGTTCTAGAAACTCAGCAGCTGTGTATTTTTCACGTGGATTTGTGACGTTCATTTTGTGATAAATTCCAGCGTTCAATTGTCGCATATTGGTATCGTGTAACAAACGAAAAATATATTGCGTGTTCGATCGAAATTGAGAGTGCTTGGACATCAGTTTTGACTTAATGAATTCATGATCTGTCAAACGATCCAATCTATTTTCATGCTGTCCGTTCACCCCATAAGGATATAAATCTGGGAAACATTTCACATCTAAGTGTTCAGCACGATGACCTAACGGAATGTCATGAACTTTAAGCATTTGATAGAGTGCAGTAGCAGATTCATTAATCCTTTTGTCATACATTGGATAAATCGTAAACTCCTCATAATAAGAATCAGATTGTGACATTTGCGTCAATAATGCACGTTTGTTCTTTTCGTCAATATTAAGTGTTTCACCTTTAACGTCCTCGACAGATTCGTTATTAATATCATTACCAAGAACTTCTTCTTGAAATTCTGTATCTGGTAATTTGCCACACAGCAATAAATCGTGCGATTCTGGTAAAACAATTTCTGAGTATAAAGGATTATTCGCTTTAACCAAACTAAGGCATTCCATACTTTCTTTAGGTCAACTAAATTTTCCCAAACTATTTTAGATTTTGTTGGAACACCCCGCACCAATATGTATAATTCATGATTTAGATTTAAAAGTGCAGTCGAAGGACAGATTCTTTTTAAGTTTTCTTCTAACGGCAATGGAAGATGAAATGTTCTCCCCTTTACTTTTGGAAACATATGTTTATGCGGCATATTTTTATGCATTACTGTACCCATTCTGACAATCGTTTGAAACGGTTTAGCTCTTTGAATGAGAATTCGTTCGAACTCATTCAACATTGCTATTTCTGGAACTGAATGTACATCAAGGTTATTTAAAATACATTTTGGTGGTATAGAATTGTTGCGAATCTTATCGTGACAATATCGGCAAATAAGCTGCACGTCACCGTCTTTGTATCCAATATGATTTAACAATGTTTGCATTACATTTCCCTTATATGTTCTTTTAGAAATATCAAGCTTAAGAACCTCTCTTTCAAAACACAGTTTCTCGCAGGAAACGCACGGTAGGCGTGGCGTGTCCATAGACCGCTTTGTGAAAGCTTTAAATGCCAAATAATATCGAGATATAATATCTTCTTCGTTCAAGCTTACTTCGGTATTATCTTTTTGTAATGCTTCAGCCTCTTTCCGTGCTTGCTGTGTTATTCGTCGAAGTGTTTCAAGGTCACTATCGTTTAAAGCTTTGTCTAAATTATGTAATAGTTGTTTATGAATGTTCGCTATTCTGTATATGATTCTCTTCAAATTTCGTAAATCTGGAAAGTGAGGTGCCAAAATCTCTAAGGCTAAAAAATTGGACTTACATAATTTAGGGTTTATGTAACAACCATGAGAATGACCAACTTTTTCGGTATGCATTTTATTGGAACAGCTATTGATATGGTTGCTCAACTTAAGTAGGATATATAGGCGGGTTCTAGCACACCACTTATCATTGTAGGTAGATTCCTACCTTACCGACGCAGCTGAACCAGCAGGTTCTGTTCCATACTAACTTACCGTATAGCGCGAGCATATTTTTGCGGGGGGTGGGGTGAGGGGAATTTTCATGGTGGTATGGCGTAAGCCACCGTTCGTAGGCGAGGGGGGATGGGGAGGGGGGATTTTTAGTTTTCCAGGTATTGCATTTAAGATCAGCTTCCTGGTATTGCGCGAGCCCCGGTATGTTTATAATAATATAAACATCCTGTCGGCGGCGGGAGTCGCGATATCGGATCTCGGTTCTCATGCGGCTTATCATTACCACGTTTTTATTAGCTCGCTTTCTTGTTTGTGTGTTTGTGAGTTTGTTTGTTTGTTTGTTTGTTCGGTGGCAAATTTTGCAATTGATTTTAAACTAACTTCCTGATGAGCTAGAGACTTGAAATCGGGCATATGGCTCAGAACTGGATGACAATGCATTATTCAAAAAAAAAAATTTTAAAAAGTCTATCCGTTTAGGAGAAATGCCAATTAATAATATTTCCCTTTCACTTCCCCGCGAAACCTACGTCATCACGTTCAGCGATCGCCACGCCGCGCGACTTGTCCCCACTCCACGGACCCACTTTGCCCCGACGAAGCCCGACTCAGTATATGAAAAGCGAGCTAGTAGTAGTAGCCGTGCGACGATCGGTAGTACATCATTGCTTTGTTTACCAAGTGAAAGAACCGTTACACCTTTCTGCTATAATTTCATCAAAATGTTTAAAATCAATTGAAATATACGTGCAAGAAGAAGGAGAGGAAGCCATTTGACGGTGGGGAGCATGTATGATATAGGTAATAATAATATCGAGTACGAGATTAAATTTAAAGAGTCTGTGTTTGAAAGTGTTAGAAATAATGTCTACAAAAAAAGGAGCAGTTCGTTAATGATGATTTTCACAGGGAAGCCACCAAATCACCAGGTATGTCATTGAATATTTTGCGTTAAATATTTCCTTGAAAATGTTACAAAATTTGTTGAAAGTATTATATTATCAACGCAGCCATCCATTTGAATATGTTTAAAAATTGAACTGTATCAGTTTTAGTCAACTGAAACTTCGAGAATATTAGTAAAACGTTAGACTAAATTTTTGTAGTAGTAATTACATATTTATTAGAAACTAAGTGAAGTTATTGCGTACAAAATAAATATGTATATTATTTTTTTCAGTGAATTCTACTATTCCGAGTAAATCGTCGCGCTGCTCACCGATGACGTCACAGCGAAGCTGTTTAGCTTTGTTCTATAGGTAGTGTTGTGTTTATAAAGTATTATACTAGTATTTGTTTACCAAGCGAAAGAATCGTTACTCCGAGATTCTCCGTCGAACCATTATATAGACATTTGGGGTACAATATTTTTTTGAGCCAAAAATTCCTTCTTTTCATATAGGTGTCTTGATTACCCTATTTAATATTTAACGCAGTCAGTTGAGGATGTTTGCTCGCAATGTATTAAATAATTAATAAATAATGAAATCAATAAAATCTATATACTTTTTCACAAGTTGCAAGGTATATCTTTTATTTAACACTATTCCTACCGATACTTCACGTGTACCTATTCCTACTGCGACCGGTCAAATCACCGGTCTTTAGCACAACTTATATTTTTACAACGTTTTTATTAGCTCACTTTCTTGTTTGTTTGTGTTTTTTAATATAGAATGAAGATAATAGACAATTTGACAGTATAAAATTAAAAAGCAGAAAATAATTATTTAAATAAAAATAAATTTTTAAAAATACCACGTTTTTAAAACGGTCTAAAAAGTATAAAATAATTTGAAAAAAAATAAAATGGACTAAAAAGTATAAAATAATTGAAAATAAAAATAATTTGAAAAAAAATAAAAATAAAATGGACTAAAAAGTATAAAATAATTTTTAACAAACGGACTAAAAAGTATAAAATAATTTTAGAAAACGGGCTAAAAGGTATAAAATAATTTGAAAAACTAAATAAAAATTTGATATTGTGAATTTTGAATAACTGTGAAAATACTTGTAAGATTTAAAACGAAAAACGTGGGGCGCATGCAATAGATAATTGATTCATGAATAGTTCACCTAAATCACTAAAAATTTTATTTTTACTGTTGTGTGAGATTTCTCAACGGCTGCTACTCTCTACATTCCTTATTATTATCTTGCGCCCCTCGTTTTTCGTTTTAAATCTTACAAGTATTTTCACAGTTATTCAAAATTCACAATATCAAATTTTTATTTGCTTTTTCAAATTATTTTATACCTTTTAGCCCGTTTTCTAAAATTATTTTATACTTTTTAGTCCGTTTGTTAAAAATTATTTTATACTTTTTAGTCCATTTTATTTTTATTTTTTTTCAAATTATTTTTATTTTCAATTATTTTATACTTTTTAGTCCATTTTATTTTTTTTCAAATTATTTTATACTTTTTAGACCGTTTTAAAAACGTGGTATTTTTAAAAATTTATTTTTTTTTAAATAAACATCCTTTGGCCCAATTACATCTCTCTCTCTCATTATCATTTCTCTCCTCGTCTTTATTGCATATTCGTAATATCAACATCCTTTCGACGACCGACATCGAGTCGCCAAGCCGCGATATCTGACCACAGCATCTGTTTTCGCTCTCCTTATCATTTCTTTCCTCTTCTGTATTGCATGGAGTGGGGGAGGGGGTGGAAGGTATCAAAATGAATCAGTAGGGCACGATAGGCTGCGAATGCAGTCATACGCGAACGTTCCGTCGTTTGCTGCGTTAAAGTTATTCCAAGTATATCGTGCGTGAGGTAGCAAGATGATTGAAACGTGTAAAAATATGTTAAAGTGTTTGACACGCATGTCAATGCTAGTGAAAACCATGGACGAGTATCGCGAATGGCATCGCTCGTACATCGAGTCTCTACAGTGTTGTGTAAATTATCTATCGTGTGCAAAGGAACAATTATCGTTAGGCGAGAAATTTAGTTTAACATCGATTATGTGCCGTATGAAAACTTTGAACGTTTCGTTGAATCATCGTATTTCCTCATCGCGCGTCGGTAGAGGTTTGTACGATCGCAGGGGTGCGAGAGCGTCGACACTTCGTTGGGAAAATATCGAGTCGGCGTTTAAAAGTCGCATATCGAGCGGCATCGTTATCAACGTCGAACACATCGACCCAAAACAATTTCTGCAGTACGCAAAACGAATAATTACAGGACGCGTTACGGAATTTTTAAACACGCATTCATCGCTGAAAGCTAACGTAACGTTGGAGGCGGAATTCATGCAGCGCGCCAACGAGGTTTCCGTGAAAAGTTTCGGCACGCGGAACGTTGCATTGTTTCGGACGAGCAATCTACGGCAGTGGTACCAAAAAGACGTTGTGCCCGCGATTTTGACATCGTTGGAGGAGTTTCAAGAGTGAGACAGCGGGTGGGCGCTGTCTAAGATATTACATCTGATTGTAAACTTTAGCAAATATCAACCGTTGCAAGCAGGCTGCACCGTCGCATGCAGCGTGCCTCGAGCGATACAGTTGAAAAAAGCGATCGTGAACGTGAAGAGCAACGACGACGCATGCTTTTTTTGGGCGATCGTGGCAGGTCTTTATCCGGTCGAGAGAAATCCGTCGCGTGTGTCGGCGTATCCGCACTATAAAGACGTGCTTCCGAAAACCGAAGGTTTTCAACTACCTATATCGTTCAAAGACATCCGGAAATTTGAACGAGAAAATGACGTTTCCGTGAACGTGTTCGAATGGGTGCGCAAGAAATGCGTAACACTGCATTTGACCGAGAAGAAACGGGAGGGAAGACACGTCAACTTGCTGTTTCTACAGAATGCTGCAAAGACGCACGGACATTTCATGTGTATACGAAATTTATCACGATTAGTTTCACCGCAGCTTAGCAAGAAGAAAAATCAGAAGTATATTTGCGATCGGTAAGTTGTATTTTTTTTTTTGTTTTTAAAAATTGTTTGAAGGAAAAAAGACATAATTTTATCCCCTTCCCACAGATGCTTACAATATTTTCCCACGCCGGAGAGATTAAACGTTCATACGACCGACTGCGAACGGATGAACGATTGCGCTCTGGAGCTTCCAATATCGGAAGAAGATAAGTGGTTACGGTTTAAGAACTACACGAACAAAGAGCAGGCGCCGTTCGTAATCTATGCCGACTTGGAATGTCTGCTGCTGCCCGAGGGACGGGAAGGACAAGACCGTGCGGCACGCGTACAATATCAACACCACCACGCGTTTAGCATAGGATACTACATGCATTGCCGCTACGACGAATCTTTGTGCGAGTATCAGGTTTATCGCGATAAAGAGGGATGCACCGCATGGTTCGCGAACAGGTTGTACGAACTGAGTCATAAATTACAGCCGATATTCGACCGAACGGTACCGATGAATCCGCTAACCGAAACAGAAAAGTTAAATTTTCGTACGGCTACGCATTGTCATGTCTGCGAGAAACCGTTCGACACTTCCGACGCGACGAGGGTGCGCGATCATTGCCATTTCACGGGCGCGTATCGCGGTCCGGCTCATAGCGACTGTAATTTAAGCTATCAATCTTCGTACGTGATACCCGTGGTTTTCCATAATTTATCGGGATACGACACCCATTTCATTATCAAAGAATTAGCTAACTCGTTCGAGGGGCGGATAGACGTGTTGCCATTGACGAAAGAGAAGTATATCTCTTTCACGAAGAACGTTCCTATCGAGAGACAGCCGGGTGAAGCGCGAAAGTATGCAAAGTTTTTGAAATTCCGCTTCATCGACTCGTTCAAGTTCTTGAACTCGAGTCTGGACAAGCTGTCGTCGTACTTGGACGAAAGTAAATTACGCATCGTGCGAGGAGAATTTGCACATCTTTCCCGCGACGATTTCAAATTATTGACCAGAAAAGGCGTTTTTCCGTACGACTATCTGACGTCGTACGACAAATTAAACGATACACGTTTGCCACCGCGCGAAGCATTTTACAATCGGTTAAATGGTAGCGAGATATCTGACGTCGATTACCTTCACGCGAATACGGTGTGGTCGCGTTTCGCTGTACAAACGCTTGGACAGTACAGCGATTTGTACTTAAAATTGGATGTGCTGTTGTTGGCAGATGTTTTTGAAAATTTTCGCGATGACTGTCTCGAGAATTACAAGCTCGATCCGGCGCATTATTACACGCTCCCCGGTTTCGCATGGGACGTGATGTTGAAAATGACAAAGATTGAATTGGAGTTGTTGACTGACGTCGACATGCTTTTGTTCGTAGAGCGGGGAATACGCGGCGGATTGAGCCAGTGTTCGCACAGATATGCGCAAGCCAACAACAAATATTTGTCTACGCACGACTCGACCAAACCATCCACCTACTCAATGTATTTTGACGTGAATAATCTGTACGGTTGGGCTATGTCACAACCTCTGCCGTACAGAGACTTTCGATGGGTGGATGCAAACAATTTCGATGTCGAATCCATTCCGATCGATAGCCCCGTAGGATACATTTTGGAGGTGGATTTAGAGTATCCGCGCGAAATTCACGATGCTCACGCGGATCTTCCGTTTTGTCCAAGTCACGACTCAGCGACTAGCTCGAGTACGCAGAAAAAGTTGATGGCAACGCTTCGCGATAAGGAGCGATACGTTGTACATTACCGATACCTCCAACAAAGTTTAAAGCATAATCTGAAATTGCGGAAAATACATCGGATTCTAGAATTTCGACAGTCGCGATGGCTGCACGGTTATATCGACTTGAACACAAAATTACGCGCCAACGCCACCAACGATTTTTCCAAGAATTTGTTCAAATTAATGAACAATGCCGTGTTTGGAAAAACTATGGAGAACGTTCGAAATCATATGATCGTGAAATTACTTTCTCGATGGAGCGGTAGACACGGTGTTGAACGATTGATAGCTAGACCAAATTTTCACAGCTGTACGGTGTTTTCCGAGAACTTTGTCGCGATTCAGCTGAAAAAGCTGCTCGTTAAATTTTTCAAACCAATCTACGTGGGCATGTCCATATTGGATATTTCAAAATTTCATTTGTACAGTTTTCATTACGAATACATGCAGCCAAAATTCCAGCAAAAATGTAAGATTTTGTACACGGACACGGACAGCTTGATATACGAGATCGCTTGCGATGACGCGTACGAGGCGCTGTTGAAACGCGATATCCATAGATACGACACCAGTAATTATGCCGCGAACAACGTTTACGGTGTTCCCATCGCGAACAATAACAGCTTGGTTTGATGAAAGATGAGAACGGTGGTAAAGTTATGACTGAGTTCGTGGGACTTCGTTCGAAAATGTATGCGATTCGCGTGCACGGTGATCAGGACACTAAAAAGATCAAAGGAATCAGAACAAACGTTACCGCTCGGGATATAAGTTTCGAAGACTACGTCGAATGCCTTCGTAATCATAAGGAAAAGAGCGTTACCGGTAATCGCATAGTGTCCGTACGACATCAAGTGTATTCTATGTCGGAAAAGAAATTAGCGTTGAGTCCGCATGACGATAAGCGATATATTTGCAGTAATTTGATCAATACTCTTCCTTGGGGGCATTACAACATTGATTAAGAAAAACCGAGCCAACATTTTTTATCCCCGTAAGAGAAAAAAGGAAGTGGTAGGGGGGATTACTGCAAGCTTTGAAGTCTGTAACTGTTGAGGAGGGGATTGTTGATCTTATCTGTAAAAGAAGTGGTAGGGAGACATCATATAAAACGACCTATTCCGAGCATCAAGCTTCAGATCGAGACAACCACCACTAAAAACGTTGCAAGATGCAGTACAATCACCATCCATCCACCAACTGTGAGCGTTCAAACGTCGAGGAGCCACACAAAAAGAGGAGACTAAATAATATGTAAGTAGAAAAACATGAAAACAATTGTGAAAAAAGAAATTTAGAAAAATTTAGTAAAAACGTCTAATTTTTGTAATCTGTTGCAGGGTTTCTCAACAACAACAGCCCAGATCATCAATGATGCAACCACCGAGGAGTTTACACAGTGCACGAGTCTTGAGTCGAAGATATTCCATAGCTGGCAATTATTTTAAATACCTTGAGATTGGTGTGCGCGTTGGTGATGATATTTGCGTGGAACTGGCTATAGGAGATAACCGCGGTAACGAGATTACATTTTTCCTGAACGCATGGACGGAGTTGTTGCGCACAAAGGAGTAAATTTCGGATTTACTGTCATCGTCTATGCAGAAACCGTGTCGAAAAATTAGTGATGATTTAACGTTGCAAATAGTTAATTGTAATGGTATGAATCTAGTCAAATTATCGAATCAGTTCGTGGCTCTATACATCACGGAAAAAACTATGTATAACTTGTATAACCTCGAATTCTGTGTGTACAACATGTATTCGTGGCTGATCGACAATGTTCCCGCGGTGACCGCTAAATTTATGAATTTCGTCGGTATGGTGAAGGATAGCGATGCGAAGAATATCACGAAAGCAATCGTCGAGAACAAATCTTTCGACCAAAGTTCGCTGATCGATTGTGAACTGGCAGCTTCGTGCTCCGATATCATCGCGGCGTTCGCACAAGGTTAAAAAAAAAATATATAATGTGTGTAAAAATTATTGGAGGTCTTTTGTAAT
>CAKAJA020000637.1:0-19344 GCA_916610235.2 Lasioglossum morio | reverse complement strand
TAACGCCTAACGCATAACGCAAACGTATAACGCACAACGCATAACGCATAACGCATAATGCATAACGCATAACGCATAACGCATAACGCATAACGCATAACGTATAACGCATAACGCATAACGCATAACGCATAACGCATGACGCCTAACGCATAACGCAAACGTATAACACATAACACATAACGCATGACGCATAACGCAAAACGCATAACGCATAACTCATAACGCATAACGCATAACGCATAACGCATAACGCATAACGCATAACGCATAACGCATAAAGCATAACGCATGACGCCTAACGCATAACGCAAACGTATAACACATAACGCATGAAGCATAACGCAAAACGCATAACGCATAACGCATAACGCATAACGCATAACGCATAACGCATAACGCATAACGCATAACGCATAACGCATAACGCATAACGCATAACGCATAACGCATAACGCATAACGCATAACGCATAACGCATAACTCAAACTGTATAACGCATAACGCATATCTCAAACCGTATAACGCATAACGCATAACGCATAACGCATTACGCATAACTCATAACGCATAAGGCATGGCGCATAACGCAAAATGCATAACGCATAACGCATAACGCATAACGTATAACGCATAACGCATAACGCATAACGTATAACGCATAACGCTTAACGCATAACGCATAAAGCATAACGCATAACGCATAACGCATAACGCATAACGCATAACGCATAACGCAAAACGCATATCGCATAACGTATATCGCATAACGGATAACTCAAACCGTATAACGCATAACGCATAACGCATAACGCATAACGCATTACTCATAACGCATAACGCATGGCGCATAACGCAAAATGCATAACGCATAACGCATAACGCATAACGCATAAAGCATAACGCATAACGCATAACGCATAACGCAAACGTATAACGCCCAACGCATAACGCATAACGAACAACGCATAACGCATAACGCCTAACGCATAACGCATAACGCATAACGCATAACGCATAACGCATAACGCATAACGCATAACGCATAACGCATAACGCATAACGCATAACGCATAACGCATAACGCATAACGCATAACGCATAACGCATAACGCATAACGCATAACGCATAACGCATGACGCATAACGCATAACGCATAACGCATAACGCATAACGCATAACGCATAACGCATAACGTATATCGCATAACGGATAACTCAAACCGTATAACGCATAACGCATAACGCATAACGCATAACGCATAACGCATAACTCATAACGCATAACGCATGGCGCATAACGCAAAATGCATAACGCATAACGCATAACGCATAACGCATAAAGCATAACGCATAACGCATAACGCATAACGCAAACGTATAACGCCCAACGCATAACGCATAACGCATAACGCACAACGCATAACGCATAACGCATAACGCATAACGCATAAAACATAACCCATAACGCATAACGCATAACGCATAACCCAAAACGCATAACGCATAACGCATAACGCATAACGCATAACGCATAACGCATAACGCATAACGCATAACGCATAACGCATATGCATAACGCATAACGCATAACGCATAACCCATAAAGCATAACGCCTAACGCATACCGCCAACGTATAACGCACAACGCATAACGCATAACGCATAATGCATAACGCATAACGCATAACGCATAACGCATAACGCATAACGCATAACGCATAACGCATAACGCATAACGCATAACGCATAACGCATAACGCATAACGCATAACGCATAACGCATAACGCATAACGCATAACGCATAACGCATAACGCATAACGCATAACGCATAACGCATAACGCATAACGCATAACGCATGAAGCATAACGCAAAACGCATAACGCATAACGCATAACGCATAACGCATAACGCATAACGCATAACGCATAACGCATAACGCATAACGCATAACGCATAACGGATAACGCATAACGCATAACGCATAACGCATAACGCATAACGCATAACGCATAACGCATAACGCATAACGCATAACGCATAACTCATAACGCATAAGGCATGGCGCATAACGCAAAATGCATAACGCATAACGCATAACGCATTAAGCATAACGCATAACGCATAACGCATAACGCATAACGCATAACGCATAACGCATAACGCATAACTCATAACGAACAACGCATAACGCATAACGCATAACGCATAACGCATAACGCATAACGCATAACGCATAACGCATAAAACATAACCCATAACGCATAACGCATAACGCACAACGCATAAAATTTTAACCCATAACGCATAATGCAAAACGCATAACGCATAACGCATATCGCATAACGCATAAACCAATAACGTATAACGCATAACGCATAACTCAAACCGTATAACGCATAACGCTTATCTCAAACCGTATAACGCATAACGCATAACGCATAACGCATAACGCATAACGCATAACTCATAACGCAATAGGCATGGCGCATAACGCAAAATGCATAACGCATAACGCATAACACATAACGCATGAAGCATAACGCAAAACGCATAACGCATAACGGATAACGCATATAGCATAACGCATAACGCATAACGCATAACGCATAACGCATAACGCATAACGCATAACGCATAACGCATAACGTATAACGCATATCTCAAACCGTATAACGCATAACGCATAACGCATAACGCATAACTCATAACGCATAAGGCATGGCGCATAACGCAAAATGCATAACGCATAACGCATAACGCATTAAGCATAACGCATAACGCATAACGCATAACGCATAACGCATAACGCATAACGCATAACGCATAACGCATAACGCATAACGCATAACGAACAACGCATAACGCATAACGCATAACGCATAACGCATAACGCATAACGCATAAAACATAACCCATAACGCATAACGCATAACGCATAACCCAAAACGCATAACGCATAACGCATAACGCATAACGCATAACGCATAACGCATAACGCATAACGCATAACGCATAACGCATAACGCATAACGCATAACGCATATGCAGAACGCCTAACGCATAACGCATAACGCATAACCCATAAAGCATAACGCCTAACGCATAACGCAAACGTATAACGCACAACGCATAACGCATAACCCATAAAGCATAACGCCTAACGCATAACGCAAACGTATAACGCACAACGCATAACGCATAACGCATAATGCATAACGCATAACGCATAACGCATAACGCATAACGCATAACGCATAACGTATAACGCATAACGCATAACGCATAACGCATAACGCATGACGCCTAACGCATAACGCAAACGTATAACACATAACACATAACGCATGACGCATAACGCAAAACGCATAACGCATAACTCATAACGCATAACGCATAACGCATAACGCATAACGCATAACGCATAACGCATAAAGCATAACGCATGACGCCTAACGCATAACGCAAACGTATAACACATAACGCATGAAGCATAACGCAAAACGCATAACGCATAACGCATAACGCATAACGCATAACGCATAACGCATAACGCATAACGCATAACGCATGAAGCATAACGCAAAACGCATAACGCATAACGCATAACGCATAACGCATAACGCATAACGCATAACGCATAACGCATAACGCATAACGCATAACGCATAACGGATAACGCATAACGCATAACGCATAACGCATAACGCATAACGCATAACGCATAACGCATAACCCAAAACGCATAACGCATAACGCATAACGCATAACGCATAACGCATAACGCATAACGCATAACGCATAACGCATAACGCATAACGCATAACGCATATGCAGAACGCATAACGCATAACGCATAACGCATAACCCATAAAGCATAACGCCTAACGCATAACGCAAACGTATAACGCACAACGCATAACGCATAACCCATAAAGCATAACGCCTAACGCATAACGCAAACGTATAACGCACAACGCATAACGCATAACGCATAATGCATAACGCATAACGCATAACGCATAACGCATAACGCATAACGTATAACGCATAACGCATAACGCATAACGCATAACGCATGACGCCTAACGCATAACGCAAACGTATAACACATAACACATAACGCATGACGCATAACGCACAACGCATAACGCATAACTCATAACGCATAACGCATAACGCATAACGCATAACGCATAACGCATAAAGCATAACGCATGACGCCTAACGCATAACGCAAACGTATAACACATAACGCATGAAGCATAACGCAAAACGCATAACGCATAACGCATAACGCATAACGCATAACGCATAACGCATAACGCATAACGCATAACGCATAACGCATAACGCATAACGCATAACGCATAACGCATAACGCATAACGCATAACGCATAACGCATAACGCATAACGCATAACGCATAACGCATAACGCATAACGCATAACGCATAACGTATAACGCATAACGCATAACGCATAACGCACTACGCATAACGCATAACGCATAACGCATAACGCATAACGCATAACGCATAACGCATAACGCATAACGCATAACGCATAACGCATAACGCAAACGTATAACGCCCAACGCATAACGCATAACGAACAACGCATAACGCATAACGCATAACGCATAACGCATAACGCATAAAATATAACCCATAACCCATAACGCATAACGCATAACGCAAAACGCATAACGCATAACGCATAACGCATAACGCATAACGCATAACACATAACGCACAACGCATAACTCATAACGCATAACGCACAACGCATAAAACATAACCCATAACGCATAATGCAAAACGCATAACGCATAACGCATAACGCATAACGCATAAACCAATAACGTATAACGCATAACGCATAACTCAAACCGTATAACGCATAACGCATATCTCAAACCGTATAACGCATAACGCATAACGCATAACGCATAACGCATAACGCATAACTCATAACGCATAAGGCATGGCGCATAACGCAAAATGCATAACGCATAACGCATAACGCATAAAGCATAACGCATAACGCATAACGCATAACGCATAACGCATAACGAAAAACGCATAACGCATAACGCATAACGCATAACGCATAACGCATAAAACATAACCCATAACGCATAACGCAGAACGCATAACCCAAAACGCATAACGCATAACGCATAACGCCTAACGCATAACGCATAACGCATAACGCATAAAGCATAACGCATGACGCCTAACGCATAACGCAAAAGTATAACACATAACACATAACGCATGACGCACAACGCAAAACGCATAACGCATAACGCATAACGCATCACGCATAACGCATAACGCATAACGCATAACGCATAACGCATAACGCATAACGCATAACGCATAACGCATAACTTATAACTCATAACGCATAACGCATAACGAATAACGCATAACGCATAACGCATAACGCCTAACGCATAACGCATAACGCATAACGCATAACGCATAAACCAATAACGTATAACGCATAACGGATAACTCAAACCGTATAACGCATAACGCATAACGCATAACGCATAACGCATAACGCATAACGCATAACTCATAACGCATAACGCATGGCGCATAACGCAAAATGCATAACGCATAACGCATAACGCATAACGCATAAAGCATAACGCATAACGCATAACGCAAACGTATAACGCCCAACGCATAACGCATAACGAACAACGCATAACGCATAACGCATAACGCATAACGCATAACGCATAACGCATAAAACATAACGCATAACGCATAACTCAAACCGTATAACGCATAACGCATATCTCAAACCGTATAACGCATAACGCATAACGCATAACGCATAGCGCATAACTCATAACGCATAAGCATAACGCATTACGCATAACGCATAACGCATAACGCATAACGCATAACGCATAACGCATAACGCATAACGCATAACGCATAACGCATAATGCATGACGCATAACGCATAACGCATAACGCATAACGCATAACGCATAACGCATAACGCATAACGCATAACGCATAACGCATAACGCATAAAGCATAACGCATAACGCATAACGCATAACGCATAACGCATAACGCATAACGCATAACGCATAACGCATAACGCATAACGCATAACGCATAACGCATAAACCATAACGCATAACGCATAACGCATAACGCATAACGCATAACGCATAACGCATAACGCATAACGCATAACGCATAACGCATAACGCATAACGCATAACGCATAACGCATAACGCATAACGCATAACGCATAACGCATAAAACATAACCCATAACGCATAACGCATAACGCATAACCCAAAACGCATAACGCATAACGCATAACGCATAACGCATAACGCATAACGCATAACGCATAACGCATAACGCATAACGCATAACGCATAACGCATAACGCATAACGCATATGCATAACGGATAACGCATAACGCATAACGCATAACCCATAAAGCATAACGCCTAACGCATAACGCAAACGTATAACGCCTAACGCATAACGCAAACGTATAACGCACAACGCATAAAGCATAACGCATAATGCATAACGCATAACGCATATCGCATAACGCATAACGCATAACGCATAACGCATAACGCATAACGCATAACGCATAACGCATAACGCATAACGCATAACGCATATGCATAACGGATAACGCATAACGCATAACGCATAACCCATAAAGCATAACGCCTAACGCATAACGCAAACGTATAACGCCTAACGCATAACGCAAACGTATAACGCACAACGCATAACGCATAACGCATAATGCATAACGCATAACGCATATCGCATAACGCATAACGCATAACGCATAACGCATAACGCATAACGCATAACGCATAACGCATAACGCATAACGCATAACGCATAACGCATAACGCATAACGCATAACGCATAACGCATAACGCATAACGCATAACGCATAACGCATAACGCATAACGCATAACGCATAACGCATAACGCATAACGCATAACGCATAACGCATAACACATAACGCATGAAGCATAACGCATAACGCATAACGCATAACGCATAACGCATAACGCATAACGCATAACGCATAACGCATAACGCATAACGCATAACGCATAACGCATAACGCATAACGAACAACGCATAACGCATAACGCATAACGCATAACGCATAACATATAAAACATAACCCATAACGCATAACGCATAACGCATAACCCAAAACGCATAACGCATAACGCATAACGCATAACGCATAACGCATAACGCATAACGCATAACGCATAACGCATAACGCATAACGCATAAACCATAACGCATAACGCATAACGCATAACGCATAACGCATAACGCATAACGCATAACGCATAACGCATAACGCATAACGCATAACGCATAACGCATAACGCAAAACGCATAACGCATAACGCATAACGCATAACGCATAACGCATAACGCATAACGCATAACGCATAACGCATAACGCATAACGCATAACGCATAACGCATAACGCATAACGCATAACGCATAACGCATAACGTATAACGCATAACGCATAACGCATAACGTATAACGCATAACGCATAACGCATAACGCATAACGCATAACGTATAACGCATAACGCATAACGCATAACGTATAACGCATAACGCATAACGCATAACTCATAACGCATAACGCATGGCGCATAACGCATAACGCATAACGCATAACCCATAAAGCATAACGCCTAACGCATAACGCATAACGCATAACGCATAACGCATAACGCATAACGCATAACATATAACGCATAACGCATAACGCATAACGCATAACGTATAACTCATAACGCATAACGCATAAGCATTATGCATCACGCATAACGCATAACGCATAACGCATAACGCATAACGCATAACGCATAAAGCATAACGCATGACGCCTAACGCATAACGCAAACGTATAACACATAACACATAACGCATGACGCATAACGCAAAACGCATAACGCATAACGCATAACGCATAACGCATAACGCATAACGCATAAAGCATAACGCATGACGCCTAACGCATAACGCAAACGTATAACACATAACGCATGAAGCATAACGCAAAACGCATAACGCATAACGCATAACGCATAACGCATAACGCATAACGCATAACGCATAACGCATAACGCATAACGCATAACGCATAACGCATAACGCATAACGCATAACGCCTAACGCATAACGCATAACGCATGGCGCATAACGCATAACGCATAACGCATAACGCAGAACCCATAAAGCATAACGCCTAACGCATAACGCATAACGCATAACGCATAACGCATAACATATAACGCATAACGCATAACGCATAACGCATAACGTATAACTCATAACGCATAACGCATAAGCATTATGCATCACGCATAACGCATAACGCATAACGCATAACGCATAACGCATAACGCATAACGCATAACGCATAACGCAAAACGCATATCGCATAACGTATATCGCATAACGGATAACGCATAACGCAAACGTATAACGCCCAACGCATAACGCATAACGAACAACGCATAACGCATAACGCATAACGCATAACGCACAACGCATAACGCATAACGCATAAGGCACAACGCATAAAACATAACCCATAACGCATAATGCAAAACGCATAACGCATAACGCATAAACCAATAACGTATAACGCATAACGCATAACTCAAACCGTATAACGCATAACGCATATCTCAAACCGTATAACGCATAACGCATAACGCATAACGCATAACGCATAACGCATAACGCATAACGCATAAAACATAACCCATAACGCATAACGCATAACGCATAACCCAAAACGCATAACGCATAACGCATAACGCATAACGCATAACGCATAACGCATAACGCATAACGCATAACGCATAACGCATAACGCATAACGCATAACGCATATGCATAACGGATAACGCATAACGCATAACGCATAACCCATAAAGCATAACGCCTAACGCATAACGCAAACGTATAACGCCTAACGCATAACGCAAACGTATAACGCACAACGCATAACGCATAACGCATAATGCATAACGCATAACGCATATCGCATAACGCATAACGCATAACGCATAACGCATAACGCATAACGCATAACGCATAACGCATAACGCATAACGCATAACGCATAACGCATAACGCATAACGCATAACGCATAACGCATAACGCATAACGCATAACGCATAACGCATAACGCATAACGCATAACGCATAACGCATAACGCATAACGCATAACGCCTAACGCATAACGCATAACGCATAACGCATAACGCATAACGCATAACGCATAACGCATAACGCATAACGCATAACGCATAACGCATAAAACATAACCCATAACGCATAACGCATAACGCATAACCCAAAACGCATAACGCATAACGCATAACGCATAACGCATAACGCATAACGCATAACGCATAACGCATAACGCATAACGCATAACGCATAACGCATATGCATAACGGATAACGCATAACGCATAACGCATAACCCATAAAGCATAACGCCTAACGCATAACGCAAACGTATAACGCACAACGCATAACGCATAACGCATAATGCATAACGCATAACGCATATCGCATAACGCATAACGCATAACGCATAACGCATAACGCATAACGCATAACGCATAACGCATAACGCATAACGCATAACGCATAACGCATAACGCATAACGCATAACGCATAACGCATAACGCATAACGCATAACGCATAACGCATAACGCATAACGCATAACGCATAACGCATAACGCATAACACATAACGCATGAAGCATAACGCATAACGCATAACGCATAACGCATAACGCATAACGCATAACGCATAACGCATAACGCATAACGCATAACGCATAATGCATAACGCATAACGCATATCGCATAACGCATAACGCATAACGCATAACGCATAACGCATAACGCATAACCCAAAACGCATAACGCATAACGCATAACGCATAACGCATAACGCATAACGCATAACGCATAACGCATAACGCATAACGCATAACGCATAACGCATATGCATAACGGATAACGCATAACGCATAACGCATAACCCATAAAGCATAACGCCTAACGCATAACGCAAACGTATAACGCACAACGCATAACGCATAACGCATAATGCATAACGCATAACGCATATCGCATAACGCATAACGCATAACGCATAACGCATAACGCATAACGCATAACGCATAACGCATAACGCATAACGCATAACGCATAACGCATAACGCATAACGCATAACGCATAACGCATAACGCATAAAACATAACCCATAACGCATAACGCATAACGCATAACCCAAAACGCATAACGCATAACGCATAACGCATAACGCATAACGCATAACGCATAACGCATAACGCATAACGCATAACGCATAACGCATAACGCATATGCATAACGGATAACGCATAACGCATAACGCATAACCCATAAAGCATAACGCCTAACGCATAACGCAAACGTATAACGCACAACGCATAACGCATAACGCATAATGCATAACGCATAACGCATATCGCATAACGCATAACGCATAACGCATAACGCATAACGCATAACGCATAACGCATAACGCATAACGCATAACGCATAACGCATAACGCATAACGCATAACGCATAACGCATAACGCATAACGCATAACGCATAACGCATAACGCATAACGCATAACGCATAACGCATAACGCATAACGCATAACACATAACGCATGAAGCATAACGCATAACGCATAACGCATAACGCATAACGCATAACGCATAACGCATAACGCATAACGCATAACGCATAACGCATAATGCATAACGCATAACGCATATCGCATAACGCATAACGCATAACGCATAACGCATAACGCATAACGCATAACGCATAACCCAAAACGCATAACGCATAACGCATAACGCATAACGCATAACGCATAACGCATAACGCATAACGCATAACGCATAACGCATAACGCATAACGCATATGCATAACGGATAACGCATAACGCATAACGCATAACCCATAAAGCATAACGCCTAACGCATAACGCAAACGTATAACGCACAACGCATAACGCATAACGCATAATGCATAACGCATAACGCATATCGCATAACGCATAACGCATAACGCATAACGCATAACGCATAACGCATAACGCATAACGCATAACGCATAACGCATAACGCATAACGCATAACGCATAACGCATAACGCATAACGCATAACGCATAACGCATAACGCATAACGCATAACGCATAACGCATAACGCATAACGCATAACACATAACGCATGAAGCATAACGCATAACGCATAACGCATAACGCATAACGCATAACGCATAACGCATAACGCATAACGCATAACGCATAACGCATAACGCATAACGCATAACGCATAACGCATAACGCATAACGCATAACGAACAACGCATAACGCATAACGCATAACGCATAACGCATAACATATAAAACATAACCCATAACGCATAACGCATAACGCATAACCCAAAACGCATAACGCATAACGCATAACGCATAACGCATAACGCATAACGCATAACGCATAACGCATAACGCATAAACCATAACGCATAACGCATAACGCATAACGCATAACGCATAACGCATAACGCATAACGCATAACGCATAACGCATAACGCATAACGCATAACGCATAACGCATAACGCATAACGCATAACGCATAACGCATAACGCATAACGCATAACGCATAACGCATAACGCATAACGCATAACGCATAACGCATAACGCATAACGCATAACGCATAACGCATAACGCATAACGCATAACGCATAACGCATAACGTATAACGCATAACGCATAACGCATAACGTATAACGCATAACGCATAACGCATAACGCATAACGCATAACGCATAACGCATAACGCATAACGCATAACGTATAACGCATAACGCATAACGCATAACTCATAACGCATAACGCATGGCGCATAACGCATAACGCATAACGCATAACCCATAAAGCATAACGCCTAACGCATAACGCATAACGCATAACGCATAACGCATAACGCATAACGCATAACATATAACGCATAACGCATAACGCATAACGCATAACGTATAACTCATAACGCATAACGCATAAGCATTATGCATCACGCATAACGCATAACGCATAACGCATAACGCATAACGCATAACGCATAAAGCATAACGCATGACGCCTAACGCATAACGCAAACGTATAACACATAACACATAACGCATGACGCATAACGCAAAACGCATAACGCATAACGCATAACGCATAACGCATAACGCATAACGCATAAAGCATAACGCATGACGCCTAACGCATAACGCAAACGTATAACACATGACGCATGAAGCATAACGCAAAACGCATAACGCATAACGCATAACGCATAACGCATAACGCATAACGCATAACGCATAACGCATAACGCATAACGCATAACGCATAACGCATAACGCATAACGCATAACGCCTAACGCATAACGCATAACGCATGGCGCATAACGCATAACGCATAACGCATAACGCAGAACCCATAAAGCATAACGCCTAACGCATAACGCATAACGCATAACGCATAACGCATAACATATAACGCATAACGCATAACGCATAACGCATAACGTATAACTCATAACGCATAACGCATAAGCATTATGCATCACGCATAACGCATAACGCATAACGCATAACGCATAACGCATAACGCATAACGCATAACGCATAACGCATAACGCAAAACGCATATCGCATAACGTATATCGCATAACGGATAACGCATAACGCAAACGTATAACGCCCAACGCATAACGCATAACGAACAACGCATAACGCATAACGCATAACGCATAACGCACAACGCATAACGCATAACGCATAACGCACAACGCATAAAACATAACCCATAACGCATAATGCAAAACGCATAACGCATAACGCATAAACCAATAACGTATAACGCATAACGCATAACTCAAACCGTATAACGCATAACGCATATCTCAAACCGTATAACGCATAACGCATAACGCATAACGCATTACGCATAACTCATAACGCATAAGGCATGGCGCATAACGCAAAATGCATAACGCATAACGCATAACGCATAAAGCATAACGCATAACGCATAACACATAACGCACAACGCATAACGCATAACGCATAACGCACAACGCATAAAACATAACCCATAACGCATAATGCAAAACGCATAACGCATAACGCATAACGCATAACGCATAACGCATAACGCATAACGCATAACGCATAAAGCATAACGCATAACGCATAACGCATAACGCATAACGCATAACGCATAACGCATAACGCATAACGCATAACGCATAACGCATAAAACATAACCCATAACGCATAACGCATAACGCATAACCCAAAACGCATAACGCATAACGCATAACGCATAACGCATAACGCATAACGCATAACGCATAACGCATAACGCATAACGCATAACGCATAACGCATAACGCATAACGCATAACGCATAACGCATAACGCATATGCATAACGGATAACGTATAACGCATAACGCATAACCCATAAAGCATAACGCCTAACGCATAACGCAAACGTATAACGCCTAACGCATAACGCAAACGTATAACGCACAACGCATAACGCATAACGCATAATGCATAACGCATAACGCATATCGCATAACGCATAACGCATAACGCATAACGCATAACGCATAACGCATAACGCATAACGCATAACGCATAACGCATAACGCATAACGCATAACGCATAACGCATAACGCATAACGCATAACGCATAACGCATAACGCATAACGCATAACGCATAACGCATAACGCATAACGCATAACGCATAACGCATAACGCATAACGCATAACGCATAACGCATAACGCACAACGCATAACGCATAACGCATAACGCATAACGCATAACGCATAACGCATAACGCATAACACATAACGCATGAAGCATAACGCAAAACGCATAACGCATAACGCATAACGGATAACGCATAACGCATAGCGCATAACGCATAACGCATAACGCATAACGCATAACGCATAACGCATAACGCATAACGCATAACGCATATGCATAACGGATAACGCATAACGCATAACGCATAACCCATAAAGCATAACGCCTAACGCATAACGCAAACGTATAACGCCTAACGCATAACGCAAACGTATAACGCACAACGCATAACGCATAACGCATAATGCATAACGCATAACGCATATCGCATAACGCATAACGCATAACGCATAACGCATAACGCATAACGCATAACGCATAACGCATAACGCATAACGCATAACGCATAACGCATAACGCATAACGCATAACGCATAACGCATAACGCATAACGCATAACGCATAACGCATAACGCATAACGCATAACGCATAACGCATAACGCATAACGCATAACGCATAACGCATAACGCATAACGCATAACGCATAACGCATAACGCATAACGCATAACGCATAACGCATAACGCACAACGCATAACGCATAACGCATTACGCATAACGCATAACGCATAACGCATAACGCATAACACATAACGCATGAAGCATAACGCAAAACGCATAACGCATAACGCATAACGGATAACGCATAACGCATAACGCATAACGCATAACGCATAACGCATAACGCATAACGCATAACGCATAACGCATAACGCATAACGCATAACGCATAACGCATAACACATAACGCATAACGCATATCTCAAACCGTATAACGCATAACGCATAACGCATAACGCATAACGCATAACGCATAACTCATAACGCATAAGGCATGGCGCATAACGCAAAATGCATAACGCATAACGCATAACGCATAAAGCATAACGCATAACGCATAACGCATAACGCATAACGCATAACGCATAACGCATAACGCATAACGCATAACGAACAACGCATAACGCATAACGCATAACGCATAACGCATAACGCATAACATATAAAACATAACCCATAACGCATAACGCATAACGCATAACCCAAAACGCATAACGCATAACGCATAACGCATAACGCATAACGCATAACGCATAACGCATAACGCATAACGCATAACGCATAACGCATAACGCATAACGCATAACGCATAACGCATAAACCATAACGCATAACGCATAACGCATAACGCATAACGCATAACGCATAACGCATAACGCATAACGCATAACGCATAACGCATAACGCATAACGCATAACGCATAACGCATAACGCATAACGCATAACGCATAACGCATAACGCATAACGCATAACGCATAACGCATAACGCATAACGCATAACGCATAACGCATAACGCATAACGCATAACGCATAACGCATAACGCATAACGCATAACGCATAACGCATAACGCATAACGGATAACGCATAACGCATAACGCATAACGCATAACGTATAACGCATAACGCATAACGCATAACGTATAACGCATAACGCATAACGCATAACGCATAACGCATAACGTATAACGCATAACGCATAACGCATAACGTATAACGCATAACGCATAACGCATAACTCATAACGCATAACGCATGGCGCATAACGCATAACGCATAACCCATAAAGCATAACGCCTAACGCATAACGCATAACGCATAACGCATAACGCATAACGCATAACATATAACGCATAACGCATAACGCATAACGCATAACGTATAACTCATAACGCATAACGCATAAGCATTATGCATCACGCATAACGCATAACGCATAACGCATAACGCATAACGCATAACGCATAAAGCATAACGCATGACGCCTAACGCATAACGCAAACGTATAACACATAACACATAACGCATGACGCATAACGCAAAACGCATAACGCATAACGCATAACGCATAACGCATAAAGCATAACGCATGACGCCTAACGCATAACGCAAACGTATAACACATAACGCATGAAGCATAACGCAAAACGCATAACGCATAACGCATAAGCATTATGCATCACGCATAACGCATAACGCATAACGCATAACGCATAACGCATAACGCATAACGCATAACGCATAACGCATAACGCAAAACGCATATCGCATAACGTATATCGCATAACGGATAACGCATAACGCAAACGTATAACGCCCAACGCATAACGCATAACGAACAACGCATAACGCATAACGCATAACGCATAACGCACAACGGATAACGCATAACGCATAACGCACAACGCATAAAACATAACCCATAACGCATAATGCAAAACGCATAACGCATAACGCATAAACCAATAACGTATAACGCATAACGCATAACTCAAACCGTATAACGCATAACGCATATCTCAAACCGTATAACGCATAACGCATAACGCATAACGCATTACGCATAACTCATAACGCATAAGGCATGGCGCATAACGCAAAATGCATAACGCATAACGCATAACGCATAAAGCATAACGCATAACGCATAACACATAACGCACAACGCATAACGCATAACGCATAACGCACAACGCATAAAACATAACCCATAACGCATAATGCAAAACGCATAACGCATAACGCATAACGCATAAACCAATAACGTATAACGCATAACGCATAACTCAAACCGTATAACGCATAACGCATATCTCAAACCGTATAACGCATAACGCATAACGCATAACGCATAACGCATAACGCATAACTCATAACGCATAAGGCATGGCGCATAACGCAAAATGCATAACGCATAACGCATAACGCATAAAGCATAACGCATAACGCATAACGCATAACGCATAACGCATAACGCATAACGAAAAACGCATAACGCATAACGCATAACGCATAACGCATAACGCATAAAACATAACCCATAACGCATAACGCAGAACGCATAACCCAAAACGCATAACGCATAACGCATAACGCCTAACGCATAACGCATAACGCATAACGCATAACGCATAAAGCATAACGCATGACGCCTAACGCATAACGCAAAAGTATAACACATAACACATAACGCATGACGCACAACGCAAAACGCATAACGCATAACGCATAACGCATCACGCATAACGCATAACGCATAACGCATAACGCATAACGCATAACGCATAACGCATAACGCATAACGCATAACGCATAACTTATAACTCTTAACGCATAACGCATAACGCATAACGCATAACGCATAACGCATAACGCATAACGCATAACGCATAACGCATAACGCATAACGCATAACGCATAACGCATAAACCAATAACGTATAACGCATAACGGATAACTCAAACCGTATAACGCATAACGCATAACGCATAACGCATAACGCATAACGCATAACGCATAACGCATAACGCATAACTCATAACGCATAACGCATGGCGCATAACGCAAAATGCATAACGCATAGCGCATAACGCATAACGCATAAAGCATAACGCATAACGCATAACGCAAACGTATAACGCCCAACGCATAACGCATAACGAACAACGCATAACGCATAACGCATAACGCATAACGCATAACGCATAACGCATAACGCATAAAACATAACCCATAACGCATAACGCAAAACGCATAACGCATAACCCATAACGCATAACGCATAACGCATAAACCAATAACGTATAACGCATAACGCATAACTCAAACCGTATAACGCATAACGCATATCTCAAACCGTATAACGCATAACGCATAACGCATAACGCATAGCGCATAACTCATAACGCATAAGCATAACGCATTACGCATAACGCATAACGCATATTGCATAACGCATAACGCATAACGCATAACGCATAACGCATAACGCATAACGCATAACGAATAACGCATAACGCATAACGCATAATGCATAACGCATAACGCATAACGCATAACGCATAACGCATAACGCATAACGCATAACGCATAACGCATAAAGCATAACGCATAACGCATAACGCATAACGCATAACGCATAACGCATAACGCATAACGCATAACGCATAACGCATAACGCATAACGCATAACGCATAAAGCATAACGCATAACGCATAACGCATAACGCATAACGCATAACGCATAACGCATAACGCATAACGCATAACGCATAACGCATAACGCATAACGCATAACGCATAACGCATAACGCATAACGCATAACGCATAACGCATAACGCATAACGCATAACGCATAAAACATAACCCATAACGCATAACGCATAACGCATAACCCAAAACGCATAACGCATAACGCATAACGCATAACGCATAACGCATAACGCATAACGCATAACGCATAACGCATAACGCATAACGCATAACGCATAACGCATAACGCATATGCATAACGGATAACGCATAACGCATAACGCATAACCCATAAAGCATAACGCCTAACGCATAACGCAAACGTATAACGCCTAACGCATAACGCAAACGTATAACGCACAACGCATAACGCATAATGCATAACGCATAACGCATAACGCATATCGCATAACGCATAACGCATAACGCATAACGCATAACGCATAACGCATAACGCATAACGCATAACGCATAACGCATAACGCATAACGCATAACGCATAACGCATAACGCATAACGCATAACGCATAACGCATAACGCATAACGCATAACGCATAACGCATAACGCATAACGCATAACGCATAACGCATAACACATAACGCATAACGCATAACGCACAACGCATAACGCATAACGCATAACGCATAACGCATAACGCATAACGCATAACGCATAACGCATAACTCATAACGCATAACGCATAACGCATAACGCATAACGCATAACGCATAACGCATAACGCATAACGCATAAGGCATGGCGCATAACGCAAAATGCATAACGCATAACGCATAACGCATAAAGCATAACGCATAACGCATAACGCATAACGCATAACGCATAACGCATAACGCATAACGCATAACGAACAACGCATAACGCATAACGCATAACGCATAACGCATAACGCATAACATATAAAACATAACCCATAACGCATAACGCATAACGCATAACCCAAAACGCATAACGCATAACGCATAACGCATAACGCATAACGCATAACGCATAAACCATAACGCATAACGCATAACGCATAACGCATAACGCATAACGCATAACGCATAACGCATAACGCATAACGCATAACGCATAACGCATAACGCATAACGCATAACGCATAACGCATAACGCATAACGCATAACGCATAACGCATA
>CAKAJA020000636.1:0-29310 GCA_916610235.2 Lasioglossum morio | reverse complement strand
GCATAACGCGTAACGCACAATGCATAACGCATAACGCATAACGCATAACGCATAACGCATGGCGCATAACGCAAAAAGCATAACGCATAACGCATAACGCATAACGCATAACGTATAACGTATAACGCATAACGCATAACGCATAACGCATAACGCATAACGCATAACGCATAACGCATAACGCATAACGCATAACGCATAACGCATAACGCATAACGCATAACGCATAACGCATATCGCATAACGCATAACGCATAACGTATAACGCATAACGCATACCGTATAACGCGTAACGCATAACGCATAACGCATAACGCATACCGTATAACGCATAACGCATAACACATAACGCATATCGCATAACGCATAACGCATAACGTATAACGCATAACGCATACCGTATAACGCGTAACGCATAACGCATAACGCATAACGCATACCGTATAACGCATAACGCATAACACATAACGCATAACGCATAACGCATAACGCATAACGCATAACGCATAACGCATATCGCGTAACGGATAACGCATAACGTATAACGCATAACGCATACCGTATAACGCATAACGCATAACGCATATCGCATAACGCATAACGCATAACGCATAACGCATAACGCACAACGCAAACGTATAACACAGAACGCATAATGCATAACGCATAACGCATAACGCATAATGCATGACGCATAACGCATAACGCATAACGCATGACGCATATCGCATAACGCATAACGCATAACGCACAACGCATAACGAATAACGCATAACGCATAACGCATAACGCATAACGCATAACGCATAACGCATAACGCATACCGCATAACGCATAACGCATAACGCATAACGCATAACGCATAATGCATAACGCATAAAGCGTAACGCATAACGCATAACGCATAACGCATAACGCATAACGCATGACGCATAACGCATAACGCATAAAGCATAACGCATAAAGCGTAACGCATAACGCATAACGCATAACGCATAACGCATAACGCATAACGCATAACGCATAACGCATAACGCATAACGCATAACGCATAACGCATAACGCATAACGCATAACGCATAACGCATAACGCATAACGTATAACGCATACCGCATTACGCATAACGCATAACGCATAACGCATAACGCATAACGCATTGCGCATAACGCAAAATGCATAACGCATAATGCATAACGCATAACGCATATCGCAAAACGCACAACGCATATCGCATAACGTATAAGGCATAACGCATAATACATAACGTATAATGCATTATGCATAACGCATAACGCATATCGCATAACGCATAACGTATAACGCATTATGCATAACGCATAACGCATATCGCATAACGCATAACGCATAAGGCATAAAGCATAACGCATAACGCATAACGCATGATACACAACGCATAACGCATAACGCATAACGCATAACGCATAACGCATAACGCACAACGCAAACATATAACACAGAACGCATAATGCATAACGCATAACGCATAACGCATAATGCATGACGCATAACGCATAACGCATAACGCATGACGCATATCGCATAACGCATAACGCATAACGCATAACGCACAACGCAAACGTATAACGCAGAACGCATAATGCATAACGCATAACGCATAACGCATAACGCATAATGCATAACTTATAAATCATAACTCATAACGAATATCGCATAACGCATAACGCATAACGCATAACGCATAATGCATAACGCATAAAGCATAACGCATAACGCATAACGCATAACACAAACGTATAACGCCCAACGCATAACGCATAACGCATAACGAATAACGCATAACGCATAACGTATAACGCATGACGCATATCGCATAACGCGTAACGCATAATGCATAACGCATAAAGCGTAACGCATAACGCATAACGCATAACGCATAACGCAAACGTATAATGCAGAACGCATAATGCATAACGCATAACGTATAACGCATAACGCATAATGCATGACGCATAACGCATAATGCATAACGCATAAAGCATAACGCATAACGCATAACGGATCACGCATAACGCTTAATGCATAACGTATAACTCATAATGCATAACGCATAAAGCATAACGCATAACGCATAACGCATAACGAATAACGCATAACGCATAACGCATAACGCATAACGCATAACGCATAACGCATAACTTATAAATCATAACTCATAACGAATATCGCATAACGCATAACGCATAACGCATAACGCATAATGCATAACGCATAAAGCATAAAGCATAACGCATACCGCATAACGCATAACACAAACGTATAACGCCCAACGCATAACGCATAACGCATAACGAATAACGCATAACGCATAACGTATAACGCATGACGCATATCGCATAACGCGTAACGCATAATGCATAACGCATAAAGCGTAACGCATAACGCATAACGCATAACGCATAACGCATAACGCACAACGCACAACGCATATCGCATAACGTATAAGGCATAACGCATAATACATAACGTATAACGCATTATACATAACGCATAACGCATATCGCATAACGCATAACGCATAAGGCATAAAGCATAACGCATAACGCATAACGCATAAAGCACAACGCATAACGCATAACGCGTTACGCATAACGCATGGCGCATAACGCAAAATGCATAACGCATAACGCATTACGCATAACGCATAACGCATAACTTACAACGCATAACGCATAACGCCCAACGCATAACGCATAACGCATAACGAATAACGCATAACGCATAACGCATAACGCATAACGCATGACGCATATCGCATAACGCATAACGCATAATGCATAACGCATAAAGCATAACGCATAACGCATAACGCATAACGCAAAACGCATAACGCACAACGCAAACGTATAACGCAGAACGCATAATGCATAACGCATAACGCATAACGCATAATGCATGACGCATAACGCATAACGCATAACGCATGACGCATATCGCATAACGCATAACGCATAACGCATGACGCATATCGCATAACGCGTAACGCATAATGCATAACGCATAACGCATAACTTATAACTCATTACTCATAACGAATAACGCATAACGCATAACTTATAACTCATTACTCATAACGCATAACGCATAACGCATAAAGCATAACGCATAACGCATAACGGATAAAGCATAATGCATAACGCATAACGCATAACGCATTACGCATAAATTATAACTCATAACTCATAAGGAGTAACGCATAACGCATAAAGCATAACGCATAACGCATAACGCATAAAGCATAACGCATAGCGCATAACGCATAACGCATAACGCATAACGCATAACGCATAACGCATAACGCATAACGCACAACGCATAACGCATAACGCATAACGCATAACGCATACCGTATAACGCATAACGCATAACGCATAACGCATAACGGATAAAGCATAATGCATAACGCATAACGCATAACGCATTACGCATAACTTATAACACATAACGAATACCGCAAAACGTATATCGCCTAACGCATAACGCATAACGCATAACGCAGAACGCATAACGCATAAAGCATAACGCATAACGCATAACGGATAAAGCATAATGCATAACGCATAACGCATAACGCATTACGCATAACTTATAACTCATAACTCATAACGAATAACGCATAACGCAAAATGCATAACGAATAACGCATAACGCATAAAGCATAACGCATAACGCATATCGGATAAAGCATAATGCATAACGCATAACGCATAACGCATTACGCATAACTTATAACTCATAACTCATAACGAATAACGCAAAATGCATAACGCATAACGCATAACGCATAAAGCATAACGCATAACGGATAAAGCATAATGCATAACGCATAACGCATAACGCATTACGCATAACTTATAACTCATAACTCATAACGAATAACGCATAACGCAAAATGCATAACGCATGTCGGATCACGCATAACGCATAAAGCATAACGCATAACGCATAACGCATAACGCATAACGCATAACGCATAACGCATAACGCATAAAGCATAACGCATTACGCATAACTTATAACGCATAACTCATAAGGAGTAACGCATAACGCATAAGGCATAACGCATAACGCATAACGCATAACGCATAACGCATAACGCATAACGCATAACGCATAACGCATAACGCATAACGCATAACGCATAACGCATAACGCATAACGCATAACGCATAACGCATAACGCATAACGCATAACGTATAACGCATAACGCATACCGTATAACGCATAACGCATAACGCATAACGCATAACGCATAACGAATACCGCAAAACGTATATCGCCTAACACATAACGGATCACGCATAACGCATAACGCATAACGTATAACGCATAACGCATAACGCATAACGCATAACGCATAACGCATAACGTATAACGCATAACGCATACCGTATAACGCGTAACGCATAACGCATAACGCATAACGCATACCGTATAACGCATAACGCATAACACATAACGCATAACGCATAACGCATAACGCATAACGCATAACGCATAACGCATAACGCATATCGCGTAACGCATAACGCATAACGTATAACGCATAACGCATACCGTATAACGCATAACGCATAACGCATAACGCATAACGCATAACGCATAACGCATAACGCATAACGCATAACGCATAACGCATAACGCATAACGCATATCGCATAACGCATAACGCATAACGCATAACGCATAACGCACAACGCAAACGTATAACACAGAACGCATAATGCATAACGCATAACGCATAACGCATAATGCATGACGCATAACGCATAACGCATAACGCATGACGCATAACGCATTACGCATAACTTATAACTCATAACTCATAACGAATAACGCATAACGCAAAATGCATAACGCATGTCGGATCACGCATAACGCATAAAGCATAACGCATAACGCATAACGCATAACGTATAACGCATAACGCATAACGCATAACGCATAACGCATAACGCATAACGCATAACGCATAACGCATAACGCATAACGCATAACGTATAACTCATAACGCATAACGTATAACGCATAACGCATAACGCATAACGCATACCGTATAACGCATAACGCATAACGCATAACGCATAACGCATAACGCATAACGCATAACGCATAACGCATAACGCATAACGCATAACGCATACCGTATAACGCATAACGCATAACGCATAACAAACAACGGATAACGCATAACGCATAACGCATAACGAATACCGCAAAACGTATATCGCCTAACACATAACGGATCACGCATAACGCATAACGCATAACGTATAACGCATAACGCATAACGCATAACGCATAACGCATAACGCATACCGTATAACGCATAACGCATAACACATAACGCATAACGCATAACGCATAACGCATAACGCATAACGCATAACGCATAACGCATATCGCGTAACGCATAACGCATAACGTATAACGCATAACGCATACCGTATAACGCATAACGCATAACGCATAACGCATAACGCATAACGCATAACGCATAACGCATAACGCATAACGCATAACGCATAACGCATAACGCATATCGCATAACGCATAACGCATAACGCATAACGCATAACGCACAACGCAAACGTATAACACAGAACGCATAATGCATAACGCATAACGCATAACGCATAACGCATAACGGATAAAGCATAATGCATAACGCATAACGCATAACGCATTACGCATAACTTATAACTCATAACTCATAACGAATAACGCATAACGCAAAATGCATAACGCATGTCGGATCACGCATAACGCATAAAGCATAACGCATAACGCATAACGCATAACGTATAACGCATAACGCATAACGCATAACGCATAACGCATAACGCATAACGCATAACGCATATCGCATAACGCATAACGCATAACGTATAACTCATAACGCATACCGTATAACGCATAACGCATAACGCATAACGCATACCGTATAACGCATAACGCATAACGCATAACGCATAACGCATAACGCATAACGCATAACGCATAACGCATAACGCATAACGCATAACGCATACCGTATAACGCATAACGCATAACGCATAACAAACAACGGATAACGCATAACGCATAACGCATAACGAATACCGCAAAACGTATATCGCCTAACACATAACGGATCACGCATAACGCATAACGCATAACGTATAACGCATAACGCATAACGCATAACGCATAACGCATAACGCATAACGTATAACGCATAACGCATACCGTATAACGCGTAACGCATAACGCATAACGCATAACGCATACCGTATAACGCATAACGCATAACGCATAACGCATAACGCATAACGCATAACGCATAACGCATAACGCATAACGCATAACGCATATCGCGTAACGCATAACGCATAACGTATAACGCATAACGCATACCGTATAACGCATAACGCATAACGCATAACGCATAACGCATAACGCATAACGCATAACGCATAACGCATAACGCATAACGCATAACGCATAACGCATATCGCATAACGCATAACGCATAACGCATAACGCATAACGCACAACGCAAACGTATAACACAGAACGCATAATGCATAACGCATAACGCATAACGCATAATGCATGACGCATAACGCATAACGCATAACGCATGACGCATATCGCATAACGCATAACGCATAACGCACAACGCATAACGAATAACGCATAACGCATAACGCATAACGCATAACGCATAACGCATAACGCATAACGCATACCGCATAACGCATAACGCATAACGCATAACGCATAACGCATAATGCATAACGCATAAAGCGTAACGCATAACGCATAACGCATAACGCATAACGCATGACGCATAACGCATAACGCATAAAGCATAACGCATAAAGCGTAACGCATAACGCATAACGCATAACGCATAACGCATAACGCATAACGCATAACGCATAACGCATAACGCATAACGCATAACGCATAACGCATAACGCATAACGTATAACGCATACCGCATTACGCATAACGCATAACGCATAACGCATAACGCACAACGCACAACGCATATCGCATAACGTATAAGGCATAACGCATAATACATAACGTATAACGCATTATACATAACGCATAACGCATATCGCATAACGCATAACGCATAAGGCATAAAGCATAACGCATAACGCATAACGCATAAAGCACAACGCATAACGCATAACGCGTTACGCATAACGCATGGCGCATAACGCAAAATGCATAACGCATAACGCATTACGCATAACGCATAACGCATAACTTACAACGCATAACGCATAACGCCCAACGCATAACGCATAACGCATAACGAATAACGCATAACGCATAACGCATAACGCATGACGCATATCGCATAACGCATAACGCATAATGCATAACGCATAAAGCATAACGCATAACGCATAACGCATAACGCAAAACGCATAACGCACAACGCAAACGTATAACGCAGAACGCATAATGCATAACGCATAACGCATAACGCATAATGCATGACGCATAACGCATAACGCATAACGCATGACGCATATCGCATAACGCATAACGCATAACGCATGACGCATATCGCATAACGCGTAACGCATAATGCATAACGCATAACGCATAACTTATAACTCATTACTCATAACGAATAACGCATAACGCATAACTTATAACTCATTACTCATAACGCATAACGCATAACGCATAAAGCATAACGCATAACGCATAACGGATAAAGCATAATGCATAACGCATAACGCATAACGCATTACGCATAAATTATAACTCATAACTCATAAGGAGTAACGCATAACGCATAAAGCATAACGCATAACGCATAACGCATAAAGCATAACGCATAGCGCATAACGCATAACGCATAACGCATAACGCATAACGCATAACGCATAACGCACAACGCATAACGCATAACGCATAACGCATAACGCATACCGTATAACGCATAACGCATAACGCATAACGCATAACGGATAAAGCATAATGCATAACGCATAACGCATAACGCATAACGCATAACGCATAACGCATAAAGCATAACGCATAACGCATAACGCATAAAGCATAACGCATAACGCACAACGCATAACGCATAACGCATAACGCATAACGCATACCGTATAACGCATAACGCATAACGCATAACGCATAACGGATAAAGCATAATGCATAACGCATAACGCATAACGCATAACGCATAACGCATAACGCATAAAGCATAACGCATAACGCATAAGGCATAACGCATAACGCATAACGCATAACGCATAACGCATAACGCATAACGCATAACGCATAACGCATAACGCATAAAGCATAACGCATAACGCATAACGCATAAAGCATAACGCATAACGCATAACGCATAACGCATAAAGCATAACGCATAACGCATAACTTATAACTCATTACTCATAACGAATAACGCATAACGCATAACTTATAACTCATTACTCATAACGCATAACGCATAACGCATAAAGCATAACGCATAACGGATAAAGCATAATGCATAACGCATAACGCATAACGCATTACGCATACCTTATAACTCATAACTCATAAGGAGTAACGCATAACGCATAAAGCATAACGCATAACGCATAACGCATAACGCCTAACGCATAATGCATAACGCATAACGCATAACGCATAACGCATAACGAATAACGCATAAAGCATAACGCACAACGCATAACGCATAAATTATAACTCATAACTCATAAGGAGTAACGCATAACGCATAAAGCATAACGCATAACGCATAACGCATAAAGCATAACGCATAGCGCATAACGCATAACGCATAACGCATAACGCATAACGCATAACGCATAACGCATAACGCACAACGCATAACGCATAACGCATAACGCATAACGCATACCGTATAACGCATAACGCATAACGCATAACGCATAACGGATAAAGCATAATGCATAACGCATAACGCATAACGCATTACGCATAACTTATAACACATAACGAATACCGCAAAACGTATATCGCCTAACGCATAACGCATAACGCATAACGCAGAACGCATAACGCATAAAGCATAACGCATAACGCATAACGGATAAAGCATAATGCATAACGCATAACGCATAACGCATTACGCATAACTTATAACTCATAACTCATAACGAATAACGCATAACGCAAAATGCATAACGAATAACGCATAACGCATAAAGCATAACGCATAACGCATATCGGATAAAGCATAATGCATAACGCATAACGCATAACGCAATACGCATAACTTATAACTCATAACTCATAACGAATAACGCAAAATGCATAACGCATAACGCATAACGCATAAAGCATAACGCATAACGGATAAAGCATAATGCATAACGCATAACGCATAACGCATTACGCATAACTTATAACTCATAACTCATAACGAATAACGCATAACGCAAAATGCATAACGCATGTCGGATCACGCATAACGCATAAAGCATAACGCATAACGCATAACGCATAACGCATAACGCATAACGCATAACGCATAACGCATAAAGCATAACGCATTACGCATAACTTATAACGCATAACTCATAAGGAGTAACGCATAACGCATAAGGCATAACGCATAACGCATAACGCATAACGCATAACGCATAACGCATAACGCATAACGCATAACGCATAACGCATAACGCATAACGCATAACGCATAACGCATAACGCATAACGCATAACGTATAACGCATAACGCATACCGTATAACGCATAACGCATAACGCATAACGCAAACGTATAGCGCACAACACATAATGCATAAACCATGACCCATACTTCATAACGCACAACGCATAATGCACAACGCATAACGAACACCGGAAAACCCATAACGCCTAACGCATAACGGATCACGCATAACGCATAACTTATAACTCATTACTCATAACGAATAACGCATAACGCATAACGCATTACGCATAACTTATAACTCATAACTCATAAGGAGTAACGCATAACGCATAAAGCATAACGCATAACGCATAACGCATAAAGCATAACGCATAACGCATAACGCATAACGCATAAAGCATAACGCATAACGCATAACTTATAACTCATTACTCATAACGAATAACGCATAACGCATAACTTATAACTCATTACTCATAACGCATAACGCATAACGCATAAAGCATAACGCATAACGGATAAAGCATAATGCATAACGCATAACGCATAACGCATTACGCATACCTTATAACTCATAACTCATAAGGAGTAACGCATAACGCATAAAGCATAACGCATAACGCATAACGCATGCATAACGCATAACGCATAACGCATAACGCATAACGCATAACGCATAACGCACAACGCATAAAGCATAACGCATAACGCATAACGCATAACGCCTAACGCATAATGCATAACGCATAACGCATAACGCATAACGCATAACGAATAACGCATAAAGCATAACGCACAACGCATAACGCATTAGGCATAACGCATAACGCATAACGCATTACGCATAACGCATAACTTATAACTCATTACTCATAACGAATAACGCATAACGCATAACGCATAACGCATAACGCATAACGCATAAAGCATAACGCATAACGCATAACGGATAAAGCATAATGCATAACGCATAACGCATAACGCATAACGCATAACGCATAACGCATAACGCATAACGCATAACGCAAAACGCATAACGCATAACGCATAATGTATAACTCATAACGCATAACGCATAAAGCATAACGCATAACGCATAACGCATAACGCATAACGCATAACGCATAACGCATAACGCATAACGCATAACACATAACGCATAACGCATAACGCATAACGCAAACGCATAACGCAAACGTATAGCGCACAACGCATAATGCATAAACCATAACCCTTACTTCATAACGCATAACGCATAATGCACAACGCATAACGAACACCGGAAAACCCATAACGCCTAACGCATAACGGATCACGAATAACGCATAATGCATAACGCATAAAGCATAACGCATAACGCATAACGCATAACTTATAACTCATTACTCATAACGAATAACGCATAACGCATAACGCATAACGCATACCGTATAACGCATAACGCATAACGCATAACGCAAACGTATAGCGCACAACGCATAATGCATAAACCATAACCCTTACTTCATAACGCATAACGCATAATGCACAACGCATAACGAACACCGGAAAACCCATAACGCCTAACGCATAACGGATCACGAATAACGCATAATGCATAACGCATAAAGCATAACGCATAACGCATAACGCATAACGCATAACGCATAACGCATAACGCATAACGCATAACGCATAACGCATAACGCATAACGGATCACGCATAACGCATAACGCATAACGCATAACGCATAACGCATAACGCATAACGCATAACGCATAACGCATAACGCATGAAGCATAACGCATAACGCATAACGCATAACGCATAAAGCATAACGCATAACGCATAACGCATAACTTGTAACGCATAACGCATAACGCATAACGCATAACGCATAACACATAAAGCATAACGCATAACGCATAACGCATAACGCATAACGCATAACGCATAACGCATAACGCATAACGCATAACGCATAACGCATAACGCATAACGCATAACGCATAACGCATAGCGTATAACGCATAACGCATAACGCATAACGCAAACGTATAACGCACAACGCATAACGCATAACGCATAACGCATAACATATAACGCATAACGCATAACGCATAACGCATAACGCATAACGCATAACGCATAACGCATAACGCATAACGCATAACGCATAACGCATAACGCATAACGCATAACGCATAACGCATAACGCATAACGCCTAACGCATAACGCATAACGCATAATGGATCACGCATAACGCATAACGCATAACGCATAACGCATAACGCATAACGCATAACGCATAACGCATAAAGCATAACGCATAACGCATAACGAATTACGCATAACGCATAACGCATAACGCATAACGCATAACGCATAACGCATAACGCATAATGCACAACGCATAACGAATACCGCAAAACGCATAACGCATAACGCATAACGCATAACGCATAACGCATAACTCATAACGCATAACGCAAAACGCATAACGCATAACGCACACCGTATAACGCATAACGCATAACACATAACGCATAAAGCATAACGCATAACGCATAACGCATACGTATAACGCCCAACGCATAAAGCATAACGAACAATCCATAACGCATAATCCATAACGCATAACGCATAACGCATAACGCATAACGCATAAAGTATAAAGCATAACGCATAACGCATGACGCAAACTTATAACGCACAACGCATAGCGCATAACGCATAACGCAAAACGCATAACGCAAAACGCATAACGCATAACGCATAACGCATAACGCATAACGCTTAACGCATAACGGAGCACGCATAACGCATAACGCATAACGCATAACGCATAACGCATAACGCATAACGCATAACGCATAACGCATTACGCATAACGCATAACTTATAACTCATTACTCATAACGAATAACGCATAACGCATAACGCATATCGCATAACGAATAACGCATAATGCATAACGCATAAAGCGTAACGCATAACGCATAAATCATAACGCATAACGCATAATGCATAACGCATAACGCATAACGCATAACGCATAACGCATAACGCATAACGCATAACGTATAACGCATAACGCATACCGTATAACGCATAACGCATAACGCATAACGCAAACGTATAGCGCACAACACATAATGCATAAACCATGACCCATACTTCATAACGCACAACGCATAATGCACAACGCATAACGAACACCGGAAAACCCATAACGCCTAACGCATAACGGATCACGCATAACGCATAACTTATAACTCATTACTCATAACGAATAACGCATAACGCATAACGCATTACGCATAACTTATAACTCATAACTCATAAAGAGTAACGCATAACGCATAAAGCATAACGCATAACGCATAACGCATAACGCATAACGCATAACGTATAACGCATGACGCATAAAGCATAACGCATAACGCATAACGGATAACTTATAACTCATTACTCATAACGAATAACGCATAACGCATAACTTATAACTCATTACTCATAACGCATAACGCATAACGCATAAAGCATAACGCATAACGGATAAAGCATAATGCATAACGCATAACGCATAACGCATTACGCATACCTTATAACTCATAACTCATAAGGAGTAACGCATAACGCATAAAGCATAACGCATAACGCATAACGCATAAAGCATAACGCATAACGCATAACGCATAACGCATAACGCATAACGCATAACGCACAACGCATAAAGCATAACGCATAACGCATAACGCCTAACGCATAATGCATAACGCATAACGCATAACGCATAACGCATAACGAATAACGCATAAAGCATAACGCACAACGCATAACGCATAAAGCATAACGCATAACGCATAACGCATTACGCATAACGCATAACTTATAACTCATTACTCATAACGAATAACGCATAACGCATAACGCATAACGCATAACGCATAACGCATAAAGCATAACGCATAACGCATAACGGATAAAGCATAATGCATAACGCATAACGCATAACGCATAACGCATAACGCATAACGCATAACGCATAAAGCATAACGCATAACGCATAACGAATTACGCATAACTTATAACTCATAACTCATAAGGAGTAACGCATAACGCATAAAGCATAACGCATAACGCATAACGCATAACGCATAACGCATAACGCATAACGCATAACGCATAACGCATAACGCATAACGCATAACGCATAACGCATAACGCATAACGCATAACGCATAACGCATAATGCACAACGCATAACGAATACCGCAAAACGCATAACGCATAACGCATAACGCATAACGCATAACGCATAACTCATAACGCATAACGCAAAACGCATAACGCATAACGCACACCGTATAACGCATAACGCATAACACATAACGCATAAAGCATAACGCATAACGCATAACGCATAACGCATACGTATAACGCCCAACGCATAAAGCATAACGAACAATCCATAACGCATAATCCATAACGCATAACGCATAACGCATAACGCATAACGCATAAAGTATAAAGCATAACGCATAACGCATGACGCAAACTTATAACGCACAACGCATAGCGCATAACGCATAACGCAAAACGCATAACGCAAAACGCATAACGCATAACGCATAACGCATAACGCATAACGCTTAACGCATAACGGAGCACGCATAACGCATAACGCATAACGCATAACGCATAACGCATAACGCATAACGCATAACGCATAACGCATAACGCATAACGCATAACGCATAACTTATAACTCATTACTCATAACGAATAACGCATAACGCATAACGCATATCGCATAACGAATAACGCATAATGCATAACGCATAAAGCGTAACGCATAACGCATAAATCATAACGCATAACGCATAATGCATAACGCATAACGCATAACGCATAACGCATAACGCATAACGCATAACGCATAACGCATAACGTATAACGCATAACGCATACCGTATAACGCATAACGCATAACGCATAACGCAAACGTATAGCGCACAACACATAATGCATAAACCATGACCCATACTTCATAACGCACATCGCATAATGCACAACGCATAACGAACACCGGAAAACCCATAACGCCTAACGCATAACGGATCACGCATAACGAATAACTTATAACTCATTACTCATAACGAATAACGCATAACGCATAACGCATTACGCATAACTTATAACTCATAACTCATAAAGAGTAACGCATAACGCATAAAGCATAACGCATAACGCATAACGCATAAAGCATAACGCATAACGCATAACGCATAACGCATAAAGCATAACGCATAACGCATAACTTATAACTCATTACTCATAACGAATAACGCATAACGCATAACTTATAACTCATTACTCATAACGCATAACGCATAACGCATAAAGCATAACGCATAACGGATAAAGCATAATGCATAACGCATAACGCATAACGCATTACGCATACCTTATAACTCATAACTCATAAGGAGTAACGCATAACGCATAAAGCATAACGCATAACGCATAACGCATAAAGCATAACGCATAACGCATAACGCATAACGCATAACGCATAACGCATAACGCACAACGCATAAAGCATAACGCATAACGCATAACGCATAACGCATAATGCATAACGCATAACGCATAACGCATAACGCATAACGAATAACGCATAAAGCATAACGCACAACGCATAACGCATAAAGCATAACGCATAACGCATAACGCATTACGCATAACGCATAACTTATAACTCATTACTCATAACGAATAACGCATAACGCATAACGCATAACGCATAACGCATAACGCATAAAGCATAACGCATAACGCATAACGGATAAAGCATAATGCATAACGCATAACGCATAACGCATAACGCATAACGCATAACGCATAACGCATAACGCATAACGCATAACGCATAACGCATAATGTATAACTCATAACGCATAACGCATAAAGCATAACGCATAACGCATAACGCATAACGCATAACGCATAACGCATTACGCATAACGCATAACGCATAACACATAACGCATAACGCATAACGCATAACGCATAACGCATAACGCAAACGTATAGCGCACAACGCATAATGCATAAACCATAACTCTTACTTCATAACGCATAACGCATAATGCACAACGCATAACGAACACCGGAAAACCCATAACGCCTAACGCATAACGGATCACGAATAACGCATAATGCATAACGCATAAAGCATAACGCATAACGCATAACGCATAACTTATAACTCATTACTCATAACGAATAACGCATAACGCATAACGCATAACGCATACCGTATAACGCATAACGCATAACGCATAACGCAAACGTATAGCGCACAACGCATAATGCATAAACCATAACCCTTACTTCATAACGCATAACGCATAATGCACAACGCATAACGAACACCGGAAAACCCATAACGCCTAACGCATAACGGATCACGAATAACGCATAATGCATAACGCATAAAGCATAAAGCATAACGCATAACGCATAACGCATAACGCATAACGCATAACGAATTACGCATAACTTATAACTCATAACTCATAAGGAGTAACGCATAACGCATAAAGCATAACGCATAATGCATAACGCATAACGCATAACGCATAACGCATAACGCATAACGCATAACGCATAACGTATAACGCATAACGCATACCGTATAACGCATAACGCATAACGCATAACGCAAACGTATAGCGCACAACACATAATGCATAAACCATGACCCATACTTCATAACGCACAACGCATAATGCACAACGCATAACGAACACCGGAAAACCCATAACGCCTAACGCATAACGGATCACGCATAACGCATAACTTATAACTCATTACTCATAACGAATAACGCATAACGCATAACGCATTACGCATAACTTATAACTCATAACTCATAAAGAGTAACGCATAACGCATAAAGCATAACGCATAACGCATAACGCATAAAGCATAACGCATAACGCATAACGCATAACGCATAAAGCATAACGCATAACGCATAACTTATAACTCATTACTCATAACGAATAACGCATAACGCATAACTTATAACTCATTACTCATAACGCATAACGCATAACGCATAAAGCATAACGCATAACGGATAAAGCATAATGCATAACGCATAACGCATAACGCATTACGCATACCTTATAACTCATAACTCATAAGGAGTAACGCATAACGCATAAAGCATAACGCATAACGCATAACGCATAACGCATAACGCATAACGCATAACGCATAACGCATAACGCATAACGCATAACGCACAACGCATAAAGCATAACGCATAACGCATAACGCCTAACGCATAATGCATAACGCATAACGCATAACGCATAACGCATAACGCATAACGCATAAAGCATAACGCACAACGCATAACGCATAAAGCATAACGCATAACGCATAACGCATTACGCATAACGCATAACTTATAACTCATTACTCATAACGAATAACGCATAACGCATAACGCATAACGCATAACGCATAACGCATAAAGCATAACGCATAACGCATAACGGATAAAGCATAATGCATAACGCATAACGCATAACGCATAACGCATAACGCATAACGCATAAAGCATAACGCATAACGCATAACGAATTACGCATAACTTATAACTCATAACTCATAAGGAGTAACGCATAACGCATAAAGCATAACGCATAACGCATAACGCATAACGCATAACGCATAACGCATAACGCATAACGCATAACGCATAACGCATAACGCATAACGCATAACGCATAACGCATAACGCATAACGCATAACGCATAACGCATAACGCATAATGCACAACGCATAACGAATACCGCAAAACGCATAACGCATAACGCATAACGCATAACGCATAACGCATAACTCATAACGCATAACGCAAAACGCATAACGCATAACGCACACCGTATAACGCATAACGCATAACACATAACGCATAAAGCATAACGCATAACGCATAACGCATAACGCATACGTATAACGCCCAACGCATAAAGCATAACGAACAATCCATAACGCATAATCCATAACGCATAACGCATAACGCATAACGCATAACGCATAAAGTATAAAGCATAACGCATAACGCATGACGCAAACTTATAACGCACAACGCATAGCGCATAACGCATAACGCAAAACGCATAACGCAAAACGCATAACGCATAACGCATAACGCATAACGCATAACGCTTAACGCATAACGGAGCACGCATAACGCATAACGCATAACGCATAACGCATAACGCATAACGCATAACGCATAACGCATAACGCATAACGCATAACGCATAACGCATAACTTATAACTCATTACTCATAACGAATAACGCATAACGCATAACGCATATCGCATAACGAATAACGCATAATGCATAACGCATAAAGCGTAACGCATAACGCATAAATCATAACGCATAACGCATAATGCATAACGCATAACGCATAACGCATAACGCATAACGCATAACGCATAACGCATAACGCATAACGTATAACGCATAACGCATACCGTATAACGCATAACGCATAACGCATAACGCAAACGTATAGCGCACAACACATAATGCATAAACCATGACCCATACTTCATAACGCACAACGCATAATGCACAACGCATAACGAACACCGGAAAACCCATAACGCCTAACGCATAACGGATCACGCATAACGAATAACTTATAACTCATTACTCATAACGAATAACGCATAACGCATAACGCATTACGCATAACTTATAACTCATAACTCATAAAGAGTAACGCATAACGCATAAAGCATAACGCATAACGCATAACGCATAAAGCATAACGCATAACGCATAACGCATAACGCATAAAGCATAACGCATAACGCATAACTTATAACTCATTACTCATAACGCATAACGCATAACGCATAACTTATAACTCATTACTCATAACGCATAACGCATAACGCATAAAGCATAACGCATAACGGATAAAGCATAATGCATAACGCATAACGCATAACGCATTACGCATACCTTATAACTCATAACTCATAAGGAGTAACGCATAACGCATAAAGCATAACGCATAACGCATAACGCATAAAGCATAACGCATAACGCATAACGCATAACGCATAACGCATAACGCATAACGCACAACGCATAAAGCATAACGCATAACGCATAACGCCTAACGCATAATGCATAACGCATAACGCATAACGCATAACGCATAACGAATAACGCATAAAGCATAACGCACAACGCATAACGCATAAAGCATAACGCATAACGCATAACGCATTACGCATAACGCATAACTTATAACTCATTACTCATAACGAATAACGCATAACGCATAACGCATAACGCATAACGCATAACGCATAACGCATAAAGCATAACGCATAACGCATAACGGATAAAGCATAATGCATAACGCATAACGCATAACGCATAACGCATAACGCATAACGCATAACGCATAACGCATAACGCATAACGCATAACGCATAATGTATAACTCATAACGCATAACGCATAAAGCATAACGCATAACGCATAACGCATAACGCATAACGCATAACGCATAACGCATAACGCATAACGCATAACACATAACGCATAACGCATAACGCATAACGCATAACGCATAACGCAAACGTATAGCGCACAACGCATAATGCATAAACCATAACTCTTACTTCATAACGCATAACGCATAATGCACAACGCATAACGAACACCGGAAAACCCATAACGCCTAACGCATAACGGATCACGAATAACGCATAATGCATAACGCATAAAGCATAACGCATAACGCATAACGCATAACTTATAACTCATTACTCATAACGAATAACGCATAACGCATAACGCATAACGCATACCGTATAACGCATAACGCATAACGCATAACGCAAACGTATAGCGCACAACGCATAATGCATAAACCATAACCCTTACTTCATAACGCATAACGCATAATGCACAACGCATAACGAACACCGGAAAACCCATAACGCCTAACGCATAACGGATCACGAATAACGCATAATGCATAACGCATAAAGCATAACGCATAACGCATAACGCATAACGCATAACGCATAACGCATAACGCATAACGCATAACGCATAACACATAACGCATAACGGATCACGCATAACGCATAACGCATAACGCATAACGCATAACGCATAACGCATAACGCATAACGCATAACGCATGAAGCATAACGCATAACGCATAACGCATAACGCATAAAGCATAACGCATAACGCATAACGCATAACTTGTAACGCATAACGCATAACGCATAACGCATAACGCATAAAGCATAACGCATAACGCATAACGCATAACGCATAACGCATAACGCATAACGCATAACGCATAACGCATAACGCATAACGCATAACGCATAACGCATAACGCATAACGCATAACGCATAATGCACAACGCATAACGAATACCGCAAAACGCATAACGCATAACGCATAACGCATAACGCATAACGCATAACTCATAACGCATAACGCAAAACGCATAACGCATAACGCACACCGTATAACGCATAACGCATAACACATAACGCATAAAGCATAACGCATAACGCATAACGCATAACGCATACGTATAACGCCCAACGCATAAAGCATAACGAACAATCCATAACGCATAATCCATAACGCATAACGCATAACGCATAACGCATAACGCATAAAGTATAAAGCATAACGCATAACGCATGACGCAAACTTATAACGCACAACGCATAGCGCATAACGCATAACGCAAAACGCATAACGCAAAACGCATAACGCATAACGCATAACGCATAACGCATAACGCTTAACGCATAACGGAGCACGCATAACGCATAACGCATAACGCATAACGTATAACGCATAACGCATAACGCATAACGCATAACGCATAACGCATAACGCATAACGCATAACTCATTACTCATAACGAATAACGCATAACGCATAACGCATATCGCATAACGAATAACGCATAATGCATAACGCATAAAGCGTAACGCATAACGCATAAATCATAACGCATAACGCATAATGCATAACGCATAACGCATAACGCATAACGCATAACGCATAACGCATAACGCATAACGCGTAACGCATAACGCATAACGCATAACGCATAACGCATAACGCATAACGCATAAAGCATAACGCATAACGCATCACGCAAACGTATAACGCACAACGCATAACGCATAACGCATAACGCATAACGCATAACGTATAACGCATAACGCATAACGCATAACGCATAACGCATAACGCATAACGCATAACCATAACGCATAACGCATAACCCATAACGCAAAACGCATAACGCATAACGTATAACGTATAACGCATAACGCATACCGTATAACGCATAATGCATAACGCATAACGCATAACGCATAACGCATAACGCATAACGTATAACGCATAACGCATACCGTATAACGCATAACGCATAACGCATAACGCAAACGTATAGCGCACAACGCATAATGCATAAACCATGACCCATACTTCATAACGCATAACGCATAATGCACAACGCATAACGAACACCGGAAAACCCATAACGCCTAACGCATAACGGATCACGCATAACGCATAACTTATAACTCATTACTCATAACGAATAACGCATAACGCATAACTTATAACTCATTACTCATAACGCATAACGCATAACGCATAAAGCATAACGCATAACGCATAACGGATAAAGCATAATGCATAACGCATAAGGCATAACGCATTACGCATAACTTATAACTCATTACTCATATCGAATAACGCATAACGCAAAATGCATAACGCATGTCGGATCACGCATAACGCATAACGCATAACGCATAACGCATAACGCATAACGCATAACGCATAACGCATAACGCATAACGCATAACGCATAACGCATAACGCATAACGTATAACGCATAACGCATAAAGCATAACGCATTACGCATAACTTATAACTCATAACTCATAAGGAGTAACGCATAACGCATAAAGCATAACGCATAACGCATAACGCATAACGCATAACGCATAACGCATAACGCATAACGCATAACGCATAACGCATAACGCATAACGCCTAACGCATAACGCATAACGCATAATGGATCACGCATAACGCATAACGCATAACGCATAACGCATAACGCATAACGCATAAAGCATAACGCATAACGCATAACGAATTACGCATAACTTATAACTCATAACTCATAAGGAGTAACGCATAACGCATAAAGCATAACGCATAACGCATAACGCATAACGCATAACGCATAAATCATAACGCATAACGCATAACGCATAACGCATAACGCATAACGCATAACGCATAACGCATAACGCATAACGCATAACGCATAACGCATAACGCATAACGCATTACGCATAACTTATAACTCATAACTCATAACGAATAACGCATAACGCAAAATGCATAACGCATGTCGGATCACGCATAACGCATAACGCATAACGCATAACGCATAACGCATAAAGCATAATGTTCGATTAAAATTCACTTGCCGGCATCGTTGTGCGAGTATACGATTGTACTCGCACGATTTGCCGTTATAGATGTTTTGAAAATTGCCGAAAGTCACCTGTAACGTGGATTCAGCCGTCGTCGCTGTTCGTCGGTCCTTCTCCGCACACTTCGGGCGGACCGAGTAGTTCGGGGTGCGCGGTGAGGGGAACGATCAACGACGACTGTATATACACACCAGCTGATCGAATCGCGCGTCTTGTCTTTGTGATCTCTCTTCTGCGAATTAGCGGAACGATTTATTGTCTTTACACGCGCTCAATTCTTGTCTCTGCCGATCGAGACAAGCCGAAAACGGTGTAAAAGTAATCCTTCGTGCCGCGAGTGACTGCGGATAAATAAAAACCGAACTAAACGCTCTCCCAAATTCGTGCTATTTCTTTTTCCGACCTTTTACAAACCAAAGATCGCGAGTTCAAGTTTCCACGTGCTGGAAACCAACGAAGATCGAAACATTTGGTGCCGAAACCCGGGAATAGAGTGTAACGAGTGCTCCATTCCATCGTTGAGATTTATCCGCCGCAGAATTACGAAGAATTCTGTGCATCGTCGCGTGTTCCGCGTTGCTTCGATCCTGTTGTTTCCTCGAGTGAATCGCGAGTGCATCGAGCATCGCCTGGGGTCACGTCGCGGACCAGCAGGAAGCATCTGCAGGAGAGAGTGAATCGCGAATTCTACGAATAGAATTTGTGCGTTCGTTCGCGAAAAACTGTAACGAGACCGCGTGGCGAACCGTTACGGATTCGAAATTCCGTGACCTTCGGTCGAATCGTTACCGTTGATCGAACAGTTCGAATCAAGTGTTTACCGCGATACGCGCAACGTGCCTTTGTTCTCTTTCGCGCTTGAACAGTTTTGTTTTCTCCGCTCCGTTTGAAATCTAACTGCCGTAACGATGTCGCAAACGTTTAGTGACAGGGCTCTAATCCAAGAAGACCTCATTGTCCGAATCAAGAATTTCATTGTCAATACGGATAAAATAGGAGCCTCGAAACTCACCGCGATTGCACTACAAAAGAGGATTTCGTTGCTTGATTGTTACTGGCGTGATTTTGCCGAAAATCATCGTGCGATGTCGGCGATGATTGATTTCCCTACCAGTAACTACCGAAAGGAAAGGCTATACGATGAAGCCGAACAAGCGTATCTCCAGAATTCGACTGAATTGTCGGAAAGATTGGAAAAACTGAATCCCGCTGCCGCAACAGCAACAGGGGAAGACGAATCTTCAGACTCATGCTCGGACTGGACCACGGGGCCCAGGCTGCCGACCCTCAATATTGAGAAGTTTTCGGGTGATTTTCTAAAATGGGAAGAGTTCCGTGACTCGTTTCGCGCTTCGATTCACAAAGCGAAACGGCTACAGGATGTCCAGCGCCTGCAATACCTGAAGGCGAACCTCACCGGCGCGGCCGCCAAAGTCATCGCGCGTACGTCTCTCACCGATGCCAATTATGCGACGGCGTGGGCGGCACTCGAACGTCGCTTCGGAAGCATTCGCGTACTGACCAATGCTCACATCGGAAGACTTCTGGACTGTCCGGCGATCAAACGAGCGACGCTGGAAGAGTTCACCCGGGTCCTCGATGAGTTTTGCCAAGCGCGGGATGCTCTGGCCGCGTTGAAGAAGCCTGTCGAGACGTGGGACGATTGGTTTGTCACGCTTCTGGTGAGAAAACTGGACTCGACGACTCGCCTGGACTGGGAGAAGGCGTATCCGGATCCGGCGGTCATGCCGTCATTTGAAGAGATTCAAACCTTCCTCGAATCTCAAATTCATGCTCTGGCCTCGTCAAAAGGTTCAACGAGTGAGCCAACGACACCACGAGAGGAGTCGCGAAGGTCAGAGAAGAGGACGGCCATGACGGTTCAAATGACAAAAGGGTCCTCCGCGAAAGGCAATCCCGCCCGAAAATGTCCGATGTGCTCAGAAAACCACCAATTAGGGCACTGCAGCCAGTTCAAATCCCTTGGTGCACAGGAACGAAAAAATTTCGTCTACCGCTCCAAGCTGTGTGTGTCGTGCTTTTCGGGAAAACATTTGCTCGCGGATTGTTCATCGTCTTACCGATGTATTGTGTGCGACGGTCACCACCATACTTCACTTCATGAAGCGTTTCCGAATGCATCTCTCGCGAAGCCAAGCACGAGCTCGGTAAATACTTTCCGAGCAAGTCGCGTTGTGTTGTTGGCCACCGCGCGCGTTCAATTAAAATCCGCGAGCGGTCGCAGTGTTTTCGCGCGCGCGTTACTCGATCCAGGGTCCGAGACATCGTTCGTCACCGATGAAATCGTACAAGCGTTACGCCTGCCGCGCAGAAACGTGGAAGTGCATTTAACGGGATACCAGGAAATTAATGTGGGTACGGTACGTCACGAAGTATCCGTGTTGCTCGCGTCCAGTCGCGACCCCACTTTCGAACTCTCGTTGAACGCATTGGTGACGCGAAAAATTACCGCTCCGACGCCGGCGGTAGAAATTAATGATGAGAAGTGGACTCATCTTCGCGGACTTCCGTTGGCCGACGAAGGCTTCCGCTCTCCGAATAGGGTGGAATTGCTGTTAGGGGCAGATGCGTGTGGGCATCTCCTCCTCGAGAATCGAATCGGACCAACGGGTACTCCACCGATTGTACGGACGCCCTTCGGCTGGGCACCGATGGGCACCACCACATCCGCGAGGACTGGTGGTACTGAATGCCGAGTGCGATCCTTGCTAGTTCAGCCTGCTCGAGAACCTCGCGACGATTGGCAGAGGTTTTGGGAACTAGAAGAAATGCCGACGAGACCGATAAGCTCGCCTCAGGATGAGGAGTGCGAACGACATTTCAAGGATACGCACAGTCGAGACCAGGAAGGACGTTACGTTGTGCGTTTGCCGTTCACTTCCACCCCGAGCAGCGATGTCGGGGTTCCGCGAACAATTGCCGTTCGATTGCTCGTCTCTTCCGAAAGGCGACGAGAGAAGGACGAAATGCTTCGACAAAAATATTCCGAATTTTTGGAGGAGTACGAACGGCTTGGTCACATGGAGTTAGTCTCGAGGCACTCGACTGGCGGGGGGGAGAATTACCTTCCGCATCATGCCGTGTGGCGGGAAAATGGAGCTACCAAGAAGATAAGAGTCGTTTTCAATGGCTCATATACTTCAGGCCGAGGTAGCACTTTTAACGATTACCTAGCCACCGGACCGAAGCTCCAAACGGACCTCTGGGCCATCATAACGAGGTGGCGACTCCATCGATACGCCTTTTCTACGGACATCGTAAAAATGTTTCGTCAGATCAAGGTGCATCCAGAGGACAGAGACTGGCAGAGGATCGTCTGGAGAAACCATCCAAGCGAAGAAGTACGAGATTTTCGCTTGACAACGGTGACCTACGGCACGACGTCGGCCCCGTACCTCGCCACAAGAGTGCTGCTCCAGCTTGCCGACGATGAGAAGGCTCGATATCCGCGGGGTGCAGCGATGCTCCGTTCGAATTCGTATGTCGACGATATTCTGGCTGGAGGAGATGACCTCGACGACGCAGAGGAGGCGCGACGTCAGCTCACGGACATCTTGACGGCGGGCGGATTCCCGTTGGATAAGTGGGCAACAAATTATTTGCCGTCGAGCTCCGGTTTTGTTGAATTGTTACAGGGTCACCAGGAAACAGGAGCACTGGGTCTTAGGTGGAGGACAGCGAACGATACGCTGTCACTTGCGGCCCCGAAGCTCATGACTGCCGCCCCAGGACATCGATGGACCAAGCGATTGGTCTTATCTGAGACGGCCAGTCTCTTTGACCCATTGGGCTGGTTGTCTCCGATTACCGTAGCTGCAAAAATCTTGCTGCAGGACCTCTGGTTGTCTGGACTGTCGTGGGATGAGTCGCTGTCTTCTCCGTTTTCCGACCGATGGAATCAGATTCGATTCGAGATGGAAAGGACCGATCGAATCACCGTTTCGAGATGGATTGGCTACCGAGTGGCGATCAACGACCGTGTCGAGCTGCACGGGTTCAGTGATGCCTCGGAAAGAGCATATTCTGCCGCTGTCTTCATTAGGGTGCCGGTTACCGGTGCGAAGGCCGAGACGCACCTACTGATGGCGAAGACGAAGGTCGCTCCGACGAAGCCGCAGAGCATTCCCAGATTGGAGCTGTGCGGTGCTCTACTTTTGGCCCGATTGCTGAAAGCAGTAGGAGATTCGTTGCGGCCTCACAATGTGACGATGCATGCGTGGACCGATGCATCTGTCGTTCTAGCCTGGGTAAGATCTCATGCTTCCAGGTGGAAACCGTTTGTGGCGCATAGGGTTGCCGAAATCCAGCGCCTGCTGCCGGACGTTGAGTGGCGACACACGAGGACGCACGAAAATCCGGCAGATCTCGCCACGCGTGGGATTCCAGCTCAGACATTGGTCGTCGATGACCTCTGGTGGACTGGCCCCCCGTGGCTATCGGGCCCTCAGGAAGACTGGCCTGGCACATTGCAGGTCGACGAGAATGAGGCTCCGGAGCGCAGAGTGACTGTGGCGACGACAACAGTCATGAAACCAAAGCCTAACGAGAATCCTAGCCTGCGAGCCGTCTTTGAGTCGCCCTGGGATTCGTTTCGATTCTCTTCAGCGGTAAGGTTGATACGAGTGACGGCGTACATGCGACGTTTCGCAAATAACGCTCGCCCCACCCGTACACCGCGCTGTGGGTTCTTGACCGCTACCGAAATCGATGAGGCATGGGTGAGCGTCCACCGAATGAGCCAGGCTGACAATTTCAGCGACGAACTGGAATCGCTGGAGAAGGGTAAGAGCGTTAAATCGACCTCGACTCTAGTTTCTCTTCGTCCGTTTATAGATTGTCAAGGAGTTCTGCGAGTGGGAGGACGACTGGACCACGCAGCGGTGTCTTTCGAACAAAGACACCCGGTGATCATCGACCGAACATCTCCATTGGCAATCCTGCTGATTAGGTCTGTTCACCGTCGGACGCTCCATGGCGGAGTGGCATTGACTCGGGCGACGCTCCGGCTCCACCACTGGATTCCGCGAGACAAGGCAATGGTGAAGCAAATCATCAAGAGTTGCGTTACTTGCTCTCGGCTCCAAGGACTCACTGGTAAACAGCAGATGGGCATGCTACCTGCCCCACGAGTGCAACCAGCGAGGGCGTTTTCCGTCAGCGGAGTCGACTATGCCGGCCCTATCACGATGCTCATGACGAGAGCGAGGGGCCAACGTACCACCAAGGGGTACATTGCCGTCTTCGTGTGCTTATGCACGAAGGCTGTTCACTTGGACGTAGTGTCCGATTTGTCCTCAGCTTCCTTCATTGCCGCCTTCAAGCGCTTCGTAGCTCGACGCGGAAAATGTACACGGCTGCTGAGCGACAACGCTACGACGTTCAGAGGTGCCGACCAACTTCTGAAACGTATGTTCAATGCCGCATCGACGTTCTACAAGGAAACAGCGGAGTTGCTGGCTGCCGACGGGACAGAGTGGAGTTTCATACCGCCGTACTCCCCTCATTTCGGTGGCCTCTGGGAAGCGGCCGTAAAGTCGTCGAAGAGGCATTTGCGACGCACGATAGGGGACCAACACCTCACCTTCGAGGAACTTTCCACTTTACTGTGTCAAGTGGAAGCTTGCCTAAATTCTCGACCCCTTACCGCCTTGTCCGATGATCCGAATGATCCCTCTTTCCTCACGCCGAACCATTTAATCAATGCTTCTTCGTTGTGTGCAGTTCCAGAACCAGGTGATGAATTCACGTACGACGCTGACAATCGAAGGTGGAACCTAGTATCTAGACTTCTGGAGGGTTTCTGGCAGCGATGGCGCACCGAGTACTTGAGCCAGTTACAAACCCTGCCGAAGTGGCAAAAGGCACGGGCGAATCTTGCGGTCGGAGACATCGTACTGCTGAAGGACGACCTCGCGCCACCCACGAAATGGCCGCTCGGACGAGTCGTCGAGGTGCATCGAGGTTCTGACGGACGAGTTCGCGTAGCTGCCGTGAAAACTGCTACTCGCACCACCACCAGGGCCATTCAACGCCTCGTACCGCTCATTCCGGCAGAGGAACCCCCCCGCGAGGAACCGTGACTCTTCTCACGGCGGGCGGTGCTTCGACGCACTGAAAGTCGTGCATTTTGTATTGTTCGACATTGTATATTGTATCTAACCATATACCGTTCAATTGTCTGTCAAATCTTTGTTATATCCAATCTAACGGGTAGAGTTGTTTCTGTAAACATTGTATGTATTCTTTCGTTGCCGACCCGACAACGAGGCGGGCGGTATGTTCGATTAAAATTCACTTGCCGGCATCGTTGTGCGAGTATACGATTGTACTCGCACGATTTGCCGTTATAGATGTTTTGAAAATTGCCGAAAGTCACCTGTAACGTGGATTCAGCCGTCGTCGCTGTTCGTCGGTCCTTCTCCGCACACTTCGGGCGGACCGAGTAGTTCGGGGTGCGCGGTGAGGGGAACGATCAACGACGACTGTATATACACACCAGCTGATCGAATCGCGCGTCTTGTCTTTGTGATCTCTCTTCTGCGAATTAGCGGAACGATTTATTGTCTTTACACGCGCTCAATTCTTGTCTCTGCCGATCGAGACAAGCCGAAAACGGTGTAAAAGTAATCCTTCGTGCCGCGAGTGACTGCGGATAAATAAAAACCGAACTAAACGCTCTCCCAAATTCGTGCTATTTCTTTTTCCGACCTTTTACAAACCAAAGATCGCGAGTTCAAGTTTCCACGTGCTGGAAACCAACGAAGATCGAAACACATAACTTATAACTCATAACTCATAAGGAGTAACGCATAACGCATAAAGCATAACGCACAACGCATAACGCATAAAGCATAACGCATAACGCATAACGCATAACGCATTACGCATAACGCATAACGCATAACGCATAATGCATAACGCATAACGCATAACGCATAACGCATAACGCATAACTTATAACTCAATACTC
>CAKAJA020000635.1:0-69130 GCA_916610235.2 Lasioglossum morio | reverse complement strand
TTATACGTTATACGTTATACGTTATACGTTATACGTTATACGTTATACGTTATACGTTATACGTTATACGTTATACGTTATACGTTATACGTTATACGTTATACGTTATACGTTATACGTTATACGTTATACGTTATACGTTATACGTTACACGTTGTACGTTATACGTTATACGTTTTACGTTATACGTTATAGGTTATACGTTATACGTCATACGTTATACGTTATACGTTATACGTTATACGTTATACGTTATACGTTATACGTTATACGTTATACGTTATACGTTATACGTTATACGTTATACGTTATACGTTATACGTTATACGTTATACGTTATACGTTATACGTTATACGTTATACGTTATACGTTATACGTTATACGTTATACGTTATACGTTATACGTTATACGTTATACGTTATACGTTATACGTTATACGTTATACGTTATACGTTATACGTTATACGTTATACGTTATACGTTATACGTTATACGTTATACGTTATACGTTATACGTTATACGTTATACGTTATACGTTATACGTTATACGTTATACGTTATACGTTATACGTTATACGTTATACGTTATACGTTATACGTTATACGTTATACGTTATACGTTATACGTTATACGTTATACGTTATACGTTATACGTTATACGTTATACGTTATACGTTATACGTTATACGTTATACGTTATACGTTATACGTTATACGTTATACGTTATACGTTATACGTTATACGTTATACGTTATACGTTATACGTTATACGTTATACGTTATACGTTATACGTTATACGTTATACGTTATACGTTATACGTTATACGTTATACGTTATACGTTACACGTTATACGTTATACGTTATACGTTATACGTTATACGTTATACGTTATACGTTATACGTTATACGTTATACGTTATACGTTATACGTTATACGTTATACGTTATACGTTGTACGTTATACGTTGTATGTTATACGTTATACGCTGTACGTTATACGTTATACGTTGTACGTTATACGTTATACGTTATACGTTATACGTTATACGCTGTACGTTATACGCTGTATGTTATACGTTATACGTTATACGTTATACGTTGCACGTTATACGCTGTACGTTATACGCTGTACGTTATACGTTATACGTTATACGTTATACGTTGTACGTTATACGCTGTACGTTATACCTTATACGTTATACGTTATACGCTGTACGTTATACGCTGTACGTTATACGTTATACGTTATACGTTATACGTTATACGTTATACGTTATACGTTATACGTTATACGTTATACGTTATACGTTATACGTTATACGTTATACGTTATACGTTATACGTTATACGTTATACGTTATACGTTACACGTTGTACGTTGTACGTTATACGTTGTACATTATACGTTGTACGTTATACGTTATACGCTGTACGTTATACGTTATACGTTACATGTTGTACGGTGTACGTTGTACGTTATACGTTGTACGTTATACGTTGTACGTTATACGTTGTATGTTATACGTTATACGCTGTACGTTATACGTTATACGTTGTACGTTATACGTTATACGTTATACGTTATACGTTATACGCTGTACGTTATACGCTGTACGTTATACGTTATACGTTATACGTTATACGTTGCACGTTATACGCTGTACGTTATACGCTGTACGTTATACGTTATACGTTATACGTTATACGTTATACGTTATACGTTATACGTTATACGTTATACGTTATACGTTATACGTTATACGTTCAACGTTATACGCTGTACGTTATACGTTACATGTTGTACGATGTACGTTATACGTTGTACGTTATACGTTGTACGTTATACGTTGTACGTTATACGTTGTATGTTATACGTTATACGCTGTACGTTATACGTTATACGTTGTACGTTATACGTTATACGTTATACGTTATACGTTATACGCTGTACGTTATACGCTGTACGTTATACGTTATACGTTATACGTTATACGCAATACGTTATACGTTATACGTTATACGTTATACGTTATACGTTATACGTTATACGTTATACGTTATACGTTATACGTTATACGTTATACGTTAAACGTTATACGCTGTACGTTATAAGTTATACGTTATACGTTACACGTTGTACGTTGTACGTTATACGTTATACGCTGTACGTTATACGTTACACGTTGTACGTTGTACGTTATACGTTGTACGTTATACGTTATACGTTACATGTTGTACGGTGTACGTTGTACGTTATACGTTGTACGTTATACGTTGTACGTTATACGTTGTATGTTATACGTTATACGCTGTACGTTATACGTTATACGTTGTACGTTATACGTTATACGTTATACGTTATACGTTATACGCTGTACGTTATACGCTGTACGTTATACGTTATACGTTATACGTTATACGTTGCACGTTATACGCTGTACGTTATACGCTGTACGTTATACGTTATACGTTATACGTTATACGTTATACGTTATACGTTATACGTTATACGTTATACGTTATACGTTATACGTTATACGTTCAACGTTATACGCTGTACGTTATACGTTACATGTTGTACGATGTACGTTATACGTTGTACGTTATACGTTGTACGTTATACGTTGTACGTTATACGTTGTATGTTATACGTTATACGCTGTACGTTATACGTTATACGTTGTACGTTATACGTTATACGTTATACGTTATACGTTATACGCTGTACGTTATACGCTGTACGTTATACGTTATACGTTATACGTTATACGCTGTACGTTATACGTTACACGTTGTACGTTGTACGTTATACGTTGTACGTTATACGTTGTACATTGTACGTTATACGTTGTACTTTATACGTTGTACGTTATGCGTTGTTCGTTATACGTTGTACGTTATACGTTATACGTTATACGTTATACGTTATACGTTATACGTTTTACGTTATACGTTATACGTTATACGTATTACGTTATACGTTATACGTTATACATTATACGTTATACGTTATACGTTATACGTTATACGTTATACGTTATACGTTATACGTTATACGTTATACGTTATACGTTATACGTTATACGTTATACGTTATACGTTATACGTTATACGTTATACGTTATACGTTATACGTTATACGTTATACGTTATACGTTACACGTTGTACGTTATACGTTATACGTTTTACGTTATACGTTATAGGTTATACGTTATACGTCATACGTTATACGTTATACGTTATACGTTATACGTTATACGTTATACGTTATACGTTATACGTTATACGTTATACGTTATACGTTATACGTTATACGTTATACGTTATACGTTATACGTTATACGTTATACGTTATACGTTATACGTTATACGTTATACGTTATACGTTATACGTTATACGTTATACGTTATACGTTATACGTTATACGTTATACGTTATACGTTATACGTTATACGTTATACGTTATACGTTATACGTTATACGTTATACGTTATACGTTATACGTTATACGTTATACGTTATACGTTATACGTTATACGTTATACGTTATACGTTATACGTTATACGTTATACGTTATACGTTATACGTTATACGTTATACGTTATACGTTATACGTTATACGTTATACGTTATACGTTATACGTTATACGTTATACGTTATACGTTATACGTTATACGTTATACGTTATACGTTATACGTTATACGTTATACGTTATACGTTATACGTTATACGTTATACGTTATACGTTATACGTTATACGTTATACGTTATACGTTATACGTTATACGTTATACGTTATACGTTATACGTTATACGTTATACGTTATACGTTATACGTTATACGTTATACGTTATACGTTATACGTTATACGTTATACGTTATACGTTATACGTTATACGTTATACGTTATACGTTACACGTTGTACGTTGTACGTTATACGTTGTACATTATACGTTGTACGTTATACGTTATACGCTGTACGTTATACGTTATACGTTACATGTTGTACGGTGTACGTTATACGTTGTACGTTATACGTTGTACGTTATACGTTGTACGTTATACGTTGTACGTTATACGTTATACGTTGCACGTTATACGCTGTACGTTATACGCTGTACGTTATACGTTATACGTTATACGTTATACGTTATACGTTGTACGTTATACGCTGTACGTTATACCTTATACGTTATACGTTATACGCTGTACGTTATACGCTGTACGTTATACGTTATACGTTATACGTTATACGTTATACGTTATACGTTATACGTTATACGTTATACGTTATACGTGATACGTTATACGTTATACGTTATACGTTATACGTTATACGTTATACGTTATACGTTATACGTTATACCTTATACGTTGTACGTTATACGCTGTACGTTATACGCTGTACGTTATACGCTGTACGTTATACGCTGTACGTTATACGTTATACGTTGTACGTTATAGGTTATACGTTATACGTTGTACGTTATACGTTGTACATTGTACGTTATACGTTGTACGTTATACGTTGTACGTTATGCGTTGTTCGTTATACGTTGTACGTTATACGTTATACGTTATACGTTGTACGTTATACGTTATACGTTATACGTTATACGTTATACGCTGTACGTTATACGCTGTACGTTATACGTTATACGTTATACGTTATACGTTGCACGTTATACGCTGTACGTTATACGCTGTACGTTATACGTTATACGTTATACGTTACACGTTGTACGTTGTACGTTATACGTTATACGCTGTACGTTATACGTTACACGTTGTACGTTGTACGTTATACGTTGTACGTTATACGTTGTACATTGTACGTTATACGTTGTACGTTATACGTTGTACGTTATGCGTTGTTCGTTATACGTTGTACGTTATACGTTATACGTTATACGTTATACGTTATACGTTATATGTTATACGTTTTACGTTATACGTTATACGTTATACGTTATACGTTATACGTTATACGTTATACGTTATACGTTATACGTTATACGTTATACGCAATACGTTATACGTTATACGTTATACGTTATACGTTATACGTTATACGTTATACGTTATACGTTATACGTTATACGTTATACGTTATACGTTATACGTTATACGTTATACGTTATACGTTATACGTTATACCTTATACGTTGTACGTTATACGCTGTACGTTATACGCTGTACGTTATACGCTGTACGTTATACGTTGTACGTTATAGGTTATACGTTATACGTTGTACGTTATACGTTGTACATTGTACGTTATACGTTGTACGTTATACGTTGTACGTTATGCGTTGTTCGTTATACGTTGTACGTTATACGTTATACGTTATACGTTGTACGTTATACGTTATACGTTATACGTTATACGTTATACGCTGTACGTTATACGCTGTACGTTATACGTTATACGTTATACGTTATACGTTGCACGTTATACGCTGTACGTTATACGCTGTACGTTATACGTTATACGTTATACGTTACACGTTGTACGTTGTACGTTATACGTTATACGCTGTACGTTATACGTTACACGTTGTACGTTGTACGTTATACGTTGTACGTTATACGTTGTACATTGTGCGTTATACGTTGTACGTTATACGTTGTACGTTATGCGTTGTTCGTTATACGTTGTACGTTATACGTTATACGTTATACGTTATACGTTATACGTTATACGTTATACGTTATACGTTTTACGTTATACGTTATACGTTATACGTTATACGTTATACGTTATACGTTATACGTTATACGTTATACGTTATACGTTATACGTTATACGTTATACGTTATACGTTATACGCAATACGTTATACGTTATACGTTATACGTTATACGTTATACGTTATACGTTATACGTTATACGTTATACGTTAAACGTTATACGCTGTACGTTATACGTTATACGTTATACGTTACACGTTGTACGTTGTACGTTATACGTTATACGCTGTACGTTATACGTTACACGTTGTACGTTGTACGTTATACGTTGTACGTTATACGTTGTACATTGTACGTTATACGTTGTACGTTATACGTTGTACGTTATGCGTTGTTCGTTATACGTTGTACGTTATACGTTATACGTTATACGTTATACGTTATACGTTATACGTTATACGTTATACGTTATACGTTATACGTTTTACGTTTTACGTTATACGTTATACGTTATACGTTATACGTTATACGTTATACGTTATACGTTATACGTTATACGTTAGACGTTATACGTTATACGTTATACGTTATACGTTATACGTTATACGTTATACGTTATACGTTATACGTTATACGTTATACGTTATACGTTATACGTTATACGTTATACGTTATACGTTACACGTTGTACGTTGTACGTTATACGTTATACGTTATACGCTGTACGTTATACGTTATACGTTATACGTTATACGTTATACGTTATACGTTATACGTTATACGTTATACGTTATACGTTATACGTTATACGTTATACGTTATACGTTATACGTTATACGTTATACGTTAGACGTTATACGTTATACGTTATACGTTATACGTTATACGTTATACGTTATACGTTATACGTTATACGTTATACGTTATACGTTATACGTTATACGTTATACGTTATACGTTATACGTTATACGTTATACGTTATACGTTATACGTTACACGTTGTACGTTGTACGTTATACGTTATACGTTATACGCTGTACGTTATACGTTATACGTTATACGTTATACGTTATACGTTATACGTTATACGTTATACGTTATACGTTATACGTTATACGTTATACGTTATACGTTATACGTTATACGTTATACGTTATACGTTATACGTTATACGTTATACGTTATACGTTATACGTTATACGTTATACGTTATACGTTATACGTTATACGTTATACGTTATACGTTTTACGTTATACGTTATAGGTTATACGTTATACGTCATACGTTATACGTTATACGTTATACGTTATACGTTATACGTTATACGTTATACGTTATACGTTATACGTTATACGTTATACGTTATACGTTATACGTTATACGTTATACGTTATACGTTATACGTTATACGTTATACGTTATACGTTATACGTTATACGTTATACGTTATACGTTATACGTTATACGTTATACGTTATACGTTATACGTTATACGTTATACGTTATACGTTATACGTTATACGTTATACGTTATACGTTATACGTTATACGTTATACGTTATACGTTATACGTTATACGTTATACGTTGCACGTTGTACGATGTACGTTATACGCTGTACGTTATACGTTATACGTTATACGTTATACGTTATACGTTACACGTTGTACGTTACACGTTGTACGTTGTACGTTATACGTTATACGCTGTACGTTATACGTTATACGTTATACGTTATACGCTGTACGTTATACGTTATACGTTGTACGTTATACGTTATACGTTATACGTTATACGTTATACGTTATACGTTATACGTTATACGTTATACGTTATACGTTATACGTTATACGTTATACGTTATACGTTATACGTTATACGTTATACGTTATACGTTATACGTTATACGTTATACGTTATACGTTATACGTTATACGTTATACGTTATACGTTATACGTTATACGTTATACGTTATACGTTATACGTTATACGTTATACGTTATACGTTATACGTTATACGTTATACGTTACACGTTGTACGTTGTACGTTATACGTTGTACATTATACGTTGTACGTTATACGTTATACGCTGTACGTTATACGTTATAAGTTACATGTTGTACGGTGTACGTTATACGTTGTACGTTATACGTTGTACGTTATACGTTGTACGTTATACGTTGTATGTTATACGTTATACGCTGTACGTTATACGTTATACGTTGTACGTTATACGTTATACGTTATACGTTATACGTTATACGCTGTACGTTATACGCTGTACGTTATACGTTATACGTTATACGTTATACGTTATACGTTGTACGTTATACGTTATACGTAATACGTTATACGTTATACGTTGTACGTTATACGCTGTACGTTGTACGTTGTACGTTATACGTTGTACATTATACGTTGTACGTTATACGTTATACGCTGTACGTTATACGTTATACGTTACATGTTGTACGGTGTACGTTATACGTTGTACGTTATATGTTGTACGTTATACGTTGTACGTTATACGTTGTACATTATACGTTGTACGTTATACGTTATACGCTGTACGTTATACGTTATACGTTACATGTTGTACGTTATACGTTGTATGTTATACGTTATACGCTGTACGTTATACGTTATACGTTGTACGTTATACGTTATACGTTATACGTTATACGTTATACGCTGTACGTTATACGCTGTACGTTATACGTTATACGTTATACGTTATACGTTATACGTTGTACGTTATACGTTATACGTTATACGTTATACGTTATACGTTGTACGTTATACGTTATACGCTGTACGTTATACGTTATACGTTACATGTTGTACGGTGTACGTTATACGTTGTACGTTATATGTTGTACGTTATACGTTGTACGTTATACGTTGTATGTTATACGTTATACGCTGTACGTTATACGTTATACGTTGTACGTTATACGTTATACGTTATACGTTATACGTTATACGCTGTACGTTATACGCTGTATGTTATACGTTATACGTTATACGTTATACGTTGCACGTTATACGCTGTACGTTATACGCTGTACGTTATACGTTATACGTTATACGTTATACGTTGTACGTTATACGCTGTACGTTATACCTTATACGTTATACGTTATACGCTGTACGTTATACGCTGTACGTTATACGTTATACGTTATACGTTATACGTTATACGTTATACGTTATACGTTATACGTTATACGTTATACGTTATACGTTATACGTTATACGTTATACGTTATACGTTATACGTTATACGTTATACGTTACACGTTGTACGTTGTACGTTATACGTTGTACATTATACGTTGTACGTTATACGTTATACGCTGTACGTTATACGTTATACGTTACATGTTGTACGGTGTACGTTATACGTTGTACGTTATACGTTGTACGTTATACGTTGTACGTTATACGTTGTATGTTATACGTTATACGCTGTACGTTATACGTTATACGTTGTACGTTATACGTTATACGTTATACGTTATACGTTATACGCTGTACGTTATACGCTGTACGTTATACGTTATACGTTATACGTTATACGTTTCACGTTATACGCTGTACGTTATACGCTGTACGTTATACGTTATACGTTATACGTTATACGTTATACGTTATACGTTATACGTTATACGTTATACGTTATACGTTATACGTTCAACGTTATACGCTGTACGTTATACGTTACATGTTGTACGGTGTACGTTATACGTTGTACGTTATACGTTGTACGTTATACGTTGTATGTTATACGTTATACGCTGTACGTTATACGTTATACGTTGTACGTTATACGTTATACGTTATACGTTATACGTTATACGCTGTACGTTATACGCTGTACGTTATACGTTATACGTTATACGTTATACGCAATACGTTATACGTTATACGTTATACGTTATACGTTATACGTTATACGTTATACGTTATACGTTATACGTTATACGTTATACGTTATACGTTATACGTTATACGTTATACGTTATACGTTATACGTTAAACGTTATACGCTGTACGTTATAAGTTATACGTTATACGTTACACGTTGTACGTTGTACGTTATACGTTATACGCTGTACGTTATACGTTACACGTTGTACGTTGTACGTTATACGTTGTACGTTATACGTTGTACATTGTACGTTATACGTTGTACTTTATACGTTGTACGTTATGCGTTGTTCGTTATACGTTGTACGTTATACGTTATACGTTATACGTTATACGTTATACGTTATACGTTATACTTTATACGTTTTACGTTATACGTTATACGTTATACGTTATACGTTATACGTTATACGTTATACGTTATACGTTATACGTTATACGTTATACGTTATACGTTATACGTTATACGTTATACGTTATACGTTATACGTTATACGTTATACGTTATACGTTATACGTTATACGTTATACGTTATACGTTATACGTTATACGTTATACGTTATACGTTATACGTTATACGTTATACGTTATACGTTATACGTTATACGTTATACGTTATACGTTATACGTTATACGTTATACGTTATACGTTATACGTTATACGTTATACGTTATACGTTATACGTTATACGTTATACGTTATACGTTATACGTTACACGTTGTACGTTGTACGTTATACGTTATACGTTATACGCTGTACGTTATACGTTATACGTTATACGTTATACGTTGCACGTTATACGCTGTACGTTATACGCTGTACGTTATACGTTATACGTTATACGTTATACGTTATACGTTATACGTTATACGTTATACGTTATACGTTATACGTTATACGTTCAACGTTATACGCTGTACGTTATACGTTACATGTTGTACGGTGTACGTTATACGTTGTACGTTATACGTTGTACGTTATACGTTGTACGTTATACGTTGTATGTTATACGTTATACGCTGTACGTTATACGTTATACGTTGTACGTTATACGTTATACGTTATACGTTATACGTTATACGCTGTACGTTATACGCTGTACGTTATACGTTATACGTTATACGTTATACGCAATACGTTATACGTTATACGTTATACGTTATACGTTATACGTTATACGTTATACGTTATACGTTATACGTTATACGTTATACGTTATACGTTATACGTTATACGTTATACGTTATACGTTATACGTTATACGTTAAACGTTATACGCTGTACGTTATAAGTTATACGTTATACGTTACACGTTGTACGTTGTACGTTATACGTTATACGCTGTACGTTATACGTTACACGTTGTACGTTGTACGTTATACGTTGTACGTTATACGTTGTACATTGTACGTTATACGTTGTACTTTATACGTTGTACGTTATGCGTTGTTCGTTATACGTTGTACGTTATACGTTATACGTTATACGTTATACGTTATACGTTATACGTTATACGTTATACGTTATACGTTATACGTTATACGTTATACGTTATACGTTATACGTTATACGTTATACGTTATACGTTATACGTTATACGTTATACGTTATACGTTATACGTTATACGTTATACGTTATACGTTATACGTTATACGTTATACGTTATACGTTATACGTTATACGTTATACGTTATACGTTATACGTTATACGTTATACGTTATACGTTATACGTTATACGTTATACGTTACACGTTGTACGTTGTACGTTGTACGTTATACGTTATACGTTATACGCTGTACGTTATACGTTATACGTTATACGTTATACGTTATACGCTGTACGTTATACGTTATACGTTATACGTTATACGTTATACGTTATACGTTATACGTTATACGTTATACGTTATACGTTATACGTTATACGTTATACGTTATACGTTATACGTTATACGTTATACGTTATACGTTATACGTTATACGTTATACGTTATACGTTATACGTTATACGTTATACGTTATACGTTATACGTTATACGTTATACGTTTTACGTTATACGTTATAGGTTATACGTTATACGTCATACGTTATACGTTATACGTTATACGTTATACGTTATACGTTATACGTTATACGTTATACGTTATACGTTATACGTTATACGTTATACGTTATACGTTATACGTTATACGTTATACGTTATACGTTATACGTTATACGTTATACGTTATACGTTATACGTTATACGTTATACGTTATACGTTATACGTTATACGTTATACGTTATACGTTATACGTTATACGTTATACGTTATACGTTATACGTTATACGTTATACGTTATACGTTATACGTTATACGTTATACGTTATACGTTATACGTTATACGTTATACGTTATACGTTATACGTTATACGTTATACGTTATACGTTATACGTTATACGTTATACGTTATACGTTATACGTTATACGTTATACGTTATACGTTATACGTTATACGTTATACGTTATACGTTATACGTTATACGTTATACGTTATACGTTATACGTTATACGTTATACGTTATACGTTATACGTTATACGTTATACGTTATACGTTATACGTTATACGTTATACGTTATACGTTATACGTTATACGTTATACGTTATACGTTATACGTTATACGTTATACGTTATACGTTATACGTTATACGTTATACGTTATACGTTATACGTTATACGTTATACGTTATACGTTATACGTTATACGTTATACGTTATACGTTATACGTTATACGTTATACGTTATACGTTATACGTTATACGTTATACGTTATACGTTATACGTTATACGTTATACGTTATACGTTACACGTTGTACGTTGTACGTTATACGTTGTACATTATACGTTGTACGTTATACGTTATACGCTGTACGTTATACGTTATACGTTACATGTTGTACGGTGTACGTTATACGTTGTACGTTATACGTTGTACGTTATACGTTGTACGTTATACGTTATACGTTGCACGTTATACGCTGTACGTTATACGCTGTACGTTATACGTTATACGTTATACGTTATACGTTGTACGTTATACGCTGTACGTTATACCTTATACGTTATACGTTATACGCTGTACGTTATACGCTGTACGTTATACGTTATACGTTATACGTTATACGTTATACGTTATACGTTATACGTTATACGTGATACGTTATACATTATACGTTATACGTTATACGTTATACGTTATACGTTATACGTTATACCTTATACGTTGTACGTTATACGCTGTACGTTATACGCTGTACGTTATACGCTGTACGTTATACGCTGTACGTTATACGTTATACGTTGTACGTTATAGGTTATACGTTATACGTTGTACGTTATACGTTGTACATTGTACGTTATACGTTGTACGTTATACGTTGTACGTTATGCGTTGTTCGTTATACGTTGTACGTTATACGTTATACGTTATACGTTGTACGTTATACGTTATACGTTATACGTTATACGTTATACGCTGTACGTTATACGCTGTACGTTATACGTTATACGTTATACGTTATACGTTGCACGTTATACGCTGTACGTTATACGCTGTACGTTATACGCTGTACGTTATACGTTATACGTTATACGTTACACGTTGTACGTTGTACGTTATACGTTATACGCTGTACGTTATACGTTACACGTTGTACGTTGTACGTTATACGTTGTACATTGTACGTTGTACATTGTACGTTATACGTTGTACGTTATACGTTGTACGTTATGCGTTGTTCGTTATACGTTGTACGTTATACGTTATACGTTATACGTTATACGTTATACGTTATACGTTATATGTTATACGTTTTACGTTATACGTTATACGTTATACGTTATACGTTATACGTTATACGTTATACGTTATACGTTATACGTTATACGTTATACGCAATACGTTATACGTTATACGTTATACGTTATACGTTATACGTTATACGTTATACGTTATACGTTATACGTTATACGTTATACGTTATACGTTATACGTTATACGTTATACGTTATACCTTATACGTTGTACGTTATACGCTGTACGTTATACGCTGTACGTTATACGCTGTACGTTATACGTTGTACGTTATAGGTTATACGTTATACGTTGTACGTTATACGTTGTACATTGTACGTTATACGTTGTACGTTATACGTTGTACGTTATGCGTTGTTCGTTATACGTTGTACGTTATACGTTATACGTTATACGTTGTACGTTATACGTTATACGTTATACGTTATACGTTATACGCTGTACGTTATACGCTGTACGTTATACGTTATACGTTATACGTTATACGTTGCACGTTATACGCTGTACGTTATACGCTGTACGTTATACGTTATACGTTATACGTTACACGTTGTACGTTGTACGTTATACGTTATACGCTGTACGTTATACGTTACACGTTGTACGTTGTACGTTATACGTTGTACGTTATACGTTGTACATTGTGCGTTATACGTTGTACGTTATACGTTGTACGTTATGCGTTGTTCGTTATACGTTGTACGTTATACGTTATACGTTATACGTTATACGTTATACGTTATACGTTATACGTTATACGTTTTACGTTATACGTTATACGTTATACGTTATACGTTATACGTTATACGTTATACGTTATACGTTATACGTTATACGTTATACGTTATACGTTATACGTTATACGTTATACGTTATACGTTATACGCAATACGTTATACGTTATACGTTATACGTTATACGTTATACGTTATACGTTATACGTTATACGTTATACGTTATACGTTAAACGTTATACGCTGTACGTTATACGTTATACGTTATACGTTACACGTTGTACGTTGTACGTTATACGTTATACGCTGTACGTTATACGTTACACGTTGTACGTTGTACGTTATACGTTGTACGTTATACGTTGTACATTGTACGTTATACGTTGTACGTTATACGTTGTACGTTATGCGTTGTTCGTTATACGTTGTACGTTATACGTTATACGTTATACGTTATACGTTATACGTTATACGTTATACGTTATACGTTATACGTTATACGTTATACGTTTTACGTTTTACGTTATACGTTATACGTTATACGTTATACGTTATACGTTATACGTTATACGTTATACGTTATACGTTAGACGTTATACGTTATACGTTATACGTTATACGTTATACGTTATACGTTATACGTTATACGTTATACGTTATACGTTATACGTTATACGTTATACGTTATACGTTATACGTTATACGTTATACGTTATACGTTATACGTTATACGTTATACGTTATACGTTATACGTTATACGTTATACGTTATACGTTGCACGTTGTACGATGTACGTTATACGCTGTACGTTATACGTTATACGTTATACGTTATACGTTACACGTTGTACGTTACACGTTGTACGTTGTACGTTATACGTTATACGCTGTACGTTATACGTTATACGTTATACGTTACACGTTGTACGTTGTACGTTATACGTTATACGCTGTACGTTATACGTTACACGTTGTACGTTGTACGTTATACGTTGTACGTTATACATTGTACGTTATACGTTGTACGTTATACGTTGTACGTTATGCGTTGTTCGTTATACGTTGTACGTTATACGTTATACGTTATACGTTATACGTTATACGTTATACGTTATACGTTATACGTTTTACGTTATACGTTATACGTTATACGTTATACGTTATACGTTATACGTTATACGTTTTACGTTATACGTTATAGGTTATACGTTATACGTCATACGTTATACGTTATACGTTATACGTTATACGTTATACGTTATACGTTATACGTTATACGTTATACGTTATACGTTATACGTTATACGTTATACGTTATACGTTATACGTTATACGTTATACGTTATACGTTATACGTTATACGTTATACGTTATACGTTATACGTTATACGTTATACGTTATACGTTATACGTTATACGTTATACGTTATACGTTATACGTTATACGTTATACGTTATACGTTATACGTTATACGTTATACGTTATACGTTATACGTTATACGTTATACGTTATACGTTATACGTTATACGTTATACGTTATACGTTATACGTTATACGTTATACGTTATACGTTATACGTTATACGTTATACGTTATACGTTATACGTTATACGTTATACGTTATACGTTATACGTTATACGTTATACGTTATACGTTATACGTTATACGTTATACGTTATACGTTATACGTTATACGTTATACGTTATACGTTATACGTTATACGTTATACGTTATACGTTATACGTTATACGTTATACGTTATACGTTATACGTTATACGTTATACGTTATACGTTATACGTTATACGTTATACGTTATACGTTATACGTTATACGTTATACGTTATACGTTATACGTTATACGTTATACGTTATACGTTATACGTTATACGTTATACGTTATACGTTATACGTTATACGCAATACGTTATACGTTATACGTTATACGTTATACGTTATACGTTATACGTTATACGTTATACGTTATACGTTATACGTTATACGTTAAACGTTATACGCTGTACGTTATACGTTATACGTTATACGTTACACGTTGTACGTTGTACGTTATACGTTATACGCTGTACGTTATACGTTACACGTTGTACGTTGTACGTTATACGTTGTACGTTATACGTTGTACATTGTACGTTATACGTTGTACGTTATACGTTATACGTTATACGTTATACGTTATACGTTATACGTTATACGTTATACGTTGTACGTTATACGTTATACGTTATACGTTATACGTTATACGCTGTACGTTATACGCTGTACGTTATACGTTATACGTTATACGTTATACGTTGCACGTTATACGCTGTACGTTATACGCTGTACGTTATACGCTGTACGTTATACGTTATACGTTATACGTTACACGTTGTACGTTGTACGTTATACGTTATACGCTGTACGTTATACGTTACACGTTGTACGTTGTACGTTATACGTTGTACATTGTACGTTGTACATTGTACGTTATACGTTGTACGTTATACGTTGTACGTTATGCGTTGTTCGTTATACGTTGTACGTTATACGTTATACGTTATACGTTATACGTTATACGTTATACGTTATATGTTATACGTTTTACGTTATACGTTATACGTTATACGTTATACGTTATACGTTATACGTTATACGTTATACGTTATACGTTATACGTTATACGCAATACGTTATACGTTATACGTTATACGTTATACGTTATACGTTATACGTTATACGTTATACGTTATACGTTATACGTTATACGTTATACGTTATACGTTATACCTTATACGTTGTACGTTATACGCTGTACGTTATACGCTGTACGTTATACGCTGTACGTTATACGTTGTACGTTATAGGTTATACGTTATACGTTGTACGTTATACGTTGTACATTGTACGTTATACGTTGTACGTTATACGTTGTACGTTATGCGTTGTTCGTTATACGTTGTACGTTATACGTTATACGTTATACGTTGTACGTTATACGTTATACGTTATACGTTATACGTTATACGCTGTACGTTATACGCTGTACGTTATACGTTATACGTTATACGTTGCACGTTATACGCTGTACGTTATACGCTGTACGTTATACGTTATACGTTATACGTTACACGTTGTACGTTGTACGTTATACGTTATACGCTGTACGTTATACGTTACACGTTGTACGTTGTACGTTATACGTTGTACGTTATACGTTGTACATTGTGCGTTATACGTTGTACGTTATACGTTGTACGTTATGCGTTGTTCGTTATACGTTGTACGTTATACGTTATACGTTATACGTTATACGTTATACGTTATACGTTATACGTTATACGTTTTACGTTATACGTTATACGTTATACGTTATACGTTATACGTTATACGTTATACGTTATACGTTATACGTTATACGTTATACGTTATACGTTATACGTTATACCTTATACGTTGTACGTTATACGCTGTACGTTATACGCTGTACGTTATACGCTGTACGTTATACGTTGTACGTTATAGGTTATACGTTATACGTTGTACGTTATACGTTGTACATTGTACGTTATACGTTGTACGTTATACGTTGTACGTTATGCGTTGTTCGTTATACGTTGTACGTTATACGTTATACGTTATACGTTGTACGTTATACGTTATACGTTATACGTTATACGTTATACGCTGTACGTTATACGCTGTACGTTATACGTTATACGTTATACGTTGCACGTTATACGCTGTACGTTATACGCTGTACGTTATACGTTATACGTTATACGTTACACGTTGTACGTTGTACGTTATACGTTATACGCTGTACGTTATACGTTACACGTTGTACGTTGTACGTTATACGTTGTACGTTATACGTTGTACATTGTGCGTTATACGTTGTACGTTATACGTTGTACGTTATGCGTTGTTCGTTATACGTTGTACGTTATACGTTATACGTTATACGTTATACGTTATACGTTATACGTTATACGTTATACGTTTTACGTTATACGTTATACGTTATACGTTATACGTTATACGTTATACGTTATACGTTATACGTTATACGTTATACGTTATACGTTATACGTTATACGTTATACGTTATACGTTATACGTTATACGTTATACGCAATACGTTATACGTTATACGTTATACGTTATACGTTATACGTTATACGTTATACGTTATACGTTATACGTTAAACGTTATACGCTGTACGTTATACGTTATACGTTATACGTTACACGTTGTACGTTGTACGTTATACGTTATACGCTGTACGTTATACGTTACACGTTGTACGTTGTACGTTATACGTTGTACGTTATACGTTGTACATTGTACGTTATACGTTGTACGTTATACGTTGTACGTTATGCGTTGTTCGTTATACGTTGTACGTTATACGTTATACGTTATACGTTATACGTTATACGTTATACGTTATACGTTATACGTTATACGTTATACGTTTTACGTTTTACGTTATACGTTATACGTTATACGTTATACGTTATACGTTATACGTTATACGATATACGTTATACGTTAGACGTTATACGTTATACGTTATACGTTATACGTTATACGTTATACGTTATACGTTATACGTTATACGTTATACGTTATACGTTATACGTTATACGTTATACGTTATACGTTATACGTTATACGTTATACGTTATACGTTATACGTTATACGTTATACGTTATACGTTATACGTTATACGTTATACGTTATACGTTATACGTTATACGTTATACGTTATACGTTATACGTTATACGTTATACGTTATACGTTATACGTTATACGTTATACGTTGCACGTTGTACGATGTACGTTATACGCTGTACGTTATACGTTATACGTTATACGTTATACGTTACACGTTGTACGTTACACGTTGTACGTTGTACGTTATACGTTATACGCTGTACGTTATACGTTATACGTTATACGTTACACGTTGTACGTTGTACGTTATACGTTATACGCTGTACGTTATACGTTACACGTTGTACGTTGTACGTTATACGTTGTACGTTATACGTTGTACATTGTACGTTATACGTTGTACGTTATACGTTGTACGTTATGCGTTGTTCGTTATACGTTGTACGTTATACGTTCTACGTTATACGTTATACGTTATACGTTATACGTTATACGTTATACGTTTTACGTTATACGTTATACGTTATACGTTATACGTTATACGTTATACGTTTTACGTTATACGTTATAGGTTATACGTTATACGTCATACGTTATACGTTATACGTTATACGTTATACGTTATACGTTATACGTTATACGTTATACGTTATACGTTATACGTTATACGTTATACGTTATACGTTATACGTTATACGTTATACGTTATACGTTATACGTTATACGTTATACGTTATACGTTATACGTTATACGTTATACGTTATACGTTATACGTTATACGTTATACGTTATACGTTATACGTTATACGTTATACGTTATACGTTATACGTTATACGTTATACGTTATACGTTATACGTTATACGTTATACGTTATACGTTATACGTTATACGTTATACGTTATACGTTATACGTTATACGTTATACGTTATACGTTATACGTTATACGTTATACGTTATACGTTATACGTTATACGTTATACGTTATACGTTATACGTTATACGTTATACGTTATACGTTATACGTTATACGTTATACGTTATACGTTATACGTTATACGTTATACGTTATACGTTATACGTTATACGTTATACGTTATACGTTATACGTTATACGTTATACGTTATACGTTATACGTTATACGTTATACGTTATACGTTATACGTTATACGTTATACGTTATACGTTATACGTTATACGTTATACGTTATACGTTATACGTTATACGTTATACGTTATACGTTATACGCAATACGTTATACGTTATACGTTATACGTTATACGTTATACGTTATACGTTATACGTTATACGTTATACGTTATACGTTATACGTTAAACGTTATACGCTGTACGTTATACGTTATACGTTATACGTTACACGTTGTACGTTGTACGTTATACGTTATACGCTGTACGTTATACGTTACACGTTGTACGTTGTACGTTATACGTTGTACGTTATACGTTGTACATTGTACGTTATACGTTGTACGTTATACGTTGTACGTTATGCGTTGTTCGTTATACGTTGTACGTTATACGTTATACGTTATACGTTATACGTTATACGTTATACGTTATACGTTATACGTTATACGTTATACGTTTTACGTTTTACGTTATACGTTATACGTTATACGTTATACGTTATACGTTATACGTTATACGTTATACGTTATACGTTAGACGTTATACGTTATACGTTATACGTTATACGTTATACGTTATACGTTATACGTTATACGTTATACGTTATACGTTATACGTTATACGTTATACGTTATACGTTATACGTTATACGTTATACGTTATACGTTATACGTTATACGTTATACGATATACGTTATACGTTATACGTTATACGTTATACGTTATACGTTATACGTTATACGTTATACGTTGCACGTTGTACGATGTACGTTATACGCTGTACGTTATACGTTATACGTTATACGTTATACGTTACACGTTGTACGTTACACGTTGTACGTTGTACGTTATACGTTATACGCTGTACGTTATACGTTATACGTTATACGTTACACGTTGTACGTTGTACGTTATACGTTATACGCTGTACGTTATACGTTACACGTTGTACGTTGTACGTTATACGTTGTACGTTATACGTTGTACATTGTACGTTATACGTTGTACGTTATACGTTGTACGTTATGCGTTGTTCGTTATACGTTGTACGTTATACGTTATACGTTATACGTTATACGTTTTACGTTATACGTTATACGTTATACGTTATACGTTTTACGTTATACGTTATACGTTATACGTTATACGTTATACGTTATTAGTTATACGTTATACGTTATACGTTATACGTTATACGTTATACGTTATACGTTATACGTTATACGTTATACGTTATACGTTATACGTTATACGTTATACGTTATGCGTTGTTCGTTATACGTTGTACGTTATACGTTATACGTTATACGTTGTACGTTATACGTTATACGTTATACGCTGTACGTTATACGCTGTACGTTATACGTTATACGTTATACGTTATACGTTATACGTTATACGTTATACGTTATACGTTATACGTTATACGTTATACGTTATACGTTATACGTTATACGTTATACGTTATACGTTATACGTTATACGTTATACGTTATACGTTATACGTTATACGTTATACGTTATACGTTATACGTTATACGTTATACGTTATACGTTATACGTTATACGTTATACGTTATACGTTATACGTTATACGTTATACGTTATACGTTATACGTTATACGTTATACGTTATACGTTATACGTTATACGTTATACGTTATACGTTATACGTTATACGTTATACGTTATACGTTATACGTTATACGTTATACGTTATACGTTATACGTTATACGTTATACGTTATACGTTATACGTTATACGTTATACGTTATACGTTATACGTTATACGTTATACGTTATACGTTATACGTTATACGTTATACGTTATACGTTATACGTTATACGTTATACGTTATACGTTATACGTTATACGTTATACGTTATACGTTATACGTTATACGTTATACGTTATACGTTATACGTTATACGTTATACGTTATACGTTATACGTTATACGTTATACGTTATACGTTATACGTTATACGTTATACGTTATACGTTATACGTTATACGTTATACGTTATACGTTATACGTTATACGTTATACGTTATACGTTATACGTTATACGTTATACGTTATACGTTATACGTTATACGTTATACGTTATACGTTATACGTTATACGTTATACGTTATACGTTACACGTTGTACGTTGTACGTTATACGTTGTACATTATACGTTGTACGTTATACGTTATACGCTGTACGTTATACGTTATAAGTTACATGTTGTACGGTGTACGTTATACGTTGTACGTTATACGTTGTACGTTATACGTTGTACGTTATACGTTGTATGTTATACGTTATACGCTGTACGTTATACGTTATACGTTGTACGTTATACGTTATACGTTATACGTTATACGTTATACGCTGTACGTTATACGCTGTACGTTATACGTTATACGTTATACGTTATACGTTATACGTTGTACGTTATACGTTATACGTTATACGTTATACGTTATACGCTGTACGTTATACGCTGTACGTTATACGTTATACGTTATACGTTGCACGTTATACGCTGTACGTTATACGTTATACGTTATACGTTATACGTTATACGTTATACGTTATACGTTATACGTTATACGTTATACGTTACACGTTACACGTTATACGTTATACGTTATACGTTATACGTTATACGTTATACGTTATACGTTATACGTTATACGTTATACGTTATACGTTATACGTTATACGTTATACGTTATACGTTATACGTTATACGTTATACGTTATACGTTATACGTTATACGTTATACGTTATACGTTATACGTTATACGTTATACGTTATACGTTATACGTTATACGTTATACGTTATACGTTATACGTTATACGTTATACGTTATACGTTATACGTTATACGTTATACGTTATACGTTATACGTTATACGTTATACGTTATACGTTATACGTTATACGTTATACGTTATACGTTATACGTTATACGTTATACGTTATACGTTATACGTTATACGTTATACGTTATACGTTATACGTTATACGTTATACGTTATACGTTATACGTTATACGTTATACGTTATACGTTATACGTTATACGTTATACGTTATACGTTATACGTTATACGTTATACGTTATACGTTATACGTTATACGTTATACGTTATACGTTATACGTTATACGTTATACGTTATACGTTATACGTTATACGTTATACGTTACACGTTGTACGTTGTACGTTATACGTTGTACATTATACGTTGTACGTTATACGTTATACGCTGTACGTTATACGTTATACGTTACATGTTGTACGGTGTACGTTATACGTTGTACGTTATACGTTGTACGTTATACGTTGTACGTTATACGTTGTACGTTATACGCTGTACGTTATACGTTATACGTTATACGTTATACGTTGCACGTTATACGCTGTACGTTATACGCTGTACGTTATACGTTATACGTTATACGTTATACGTTGTACGTTATACGCTGTACGTTATACCTTATACGTTATACGTTATACGCTGTACGTTATACGCTGTACGTTATACGTTATACGTTATACGTTATACGTTATACGTTATACGTTATACGTTATACGCAATACGTTATACGTTATACGTTATACGTTATACGTTATACGTTATACGTTATACGTTATACGTTATACGTTATACGTTATACGTTATACGTTATACGTTATACGTTATACGTTATACGTTATACGTTATACGTTATACGTTATACCTTATACGTTGTACGTTATACGCTGTACGTTATACGCTGTACGTTATACGCTGTACGTTATACGCTGTACGTTATATGTTATACGTTGTACGTTATAGGTTATACGTTATACGTTGTACGTTATACGTTGTACATTGTACGTTATACGTTGTACGTTATACGTTGTACGTTATGCGTTGTTCGTTATACGTTGTACGTTATACGTTATACGTTATACGTTGTACGTTATACGTTATACGTTATACGTTATACGTTATACGCTGTACGTTATACGCTGTACGTTATACGTTATACGTTATACGTTATACGTTGCACGTTATACGCTGTACGTTATACGCTGTACGTTATACGTTATACGTTATACGTTACACGTTGTACGTTGTACGTTATACGTTATACGCTGTACGTTATACGTTATACGTTATACGTTATACGTTATACGTTATACGTTATACGTTATACGTTATACGTTATACGTTATACGTTATACGTTATACGTTATACGTTATACGTTATACGTTATACGTTATACGTTATACGTTATACGTTATACGTTATACGTTATACGTTATACGTTATACGTTATACGTTATACGTTATACGTTATACGTTATACGTTATACGTTATACGTTATACGTTATACGTTATACGTTATACGTTATACGTTATACGTTACACGTTGTACGTTGTACGTTATACGTTATACGTTATACGCTGTACGTTATACGTTATACGTTATACGTTATACGTTATACGTTATACGTTATACGTTATACGTTATACGTTATACGTTATACGTTATACGTTATACGTTATACGTTATACGTTATACGTTATACGTTATACGTTATACGTTATACGTTATACGTTATACGTTATACGTTATACGTTATACGTTATACGTTATACGTTATACGTTATACGTTATACGTTATACGTTATACGTTATACGTTATACGTTATACGTTATACGTTATACGTTATACGTTTTACGTTATACGTTATACGTTATACGTCATACGTTATACGTTATACGTTATACGTTATACGTTATACGTTATACGTTATACGTTATACGTTATACGTTATACGTTATACGTTATACGTTATACGTTATACGTTATACGTTATACGTTATACGTTATACGTTATACGTTATACGTTATACGTTATACGTTATACGTTATACGTTATACGTTATACGTTATACGTTATACGTTATACGTTATACGTTATACGTTATACGTTATACGTTATACGTTATACGTTATACGTTATACGTTATACGTTATACGTTATACGTTATACGTTATACGTTATACGTTATACGTTATACGTTATACGTTATACGTTATACGTTATACGTTATACGTTATACGTTATACGTTATACGTTATACGTTATACGTTATACGTTATACGTTATACGTTATACGTTATACGTTATACGTTATACGTTATACGTTATACGTTATACGTTATACGTTATACGTTATACGTTATACGTTATACGTTATACGTTATACGTTATACGTTATACGTTATACGTTATACGTTATACGTTATACGTTATACGTTATACGTTATACGTTATACGTTATACGTTATACGTTATACGTTATACGTTATACGTTATACGTTATACGTTATACGTTATACGTTATACGTTATACGTTATACGTTACACGTTGTACGTTGTACGTTATACGTTGTACATTATACGTTGTACGTTATACGTTATACGCTGTACGTTATACGTTATACGTTACATGTTGTACGGTGTACGTTATACGTTGTACGTTATACGTTGTACGTTATACGTTGTACGTTATACGTTGTACGTTATACGTTGTACGTTATACGTTATACGTTGCACGTTATACGCTGTACGTTATACGCTGTACGTTATACGTTATACGTTATACGTTATACGTTGTACGTTATACGCTGTACGTTATACCTTATACGTTATACGTTATACGCTGTACGTTATACGCTGTACGTTATACGTTATACGTTATACGTTATACGTTGCACGTTATACGCTGTACGTTATACGCTATACGTTATACGTTATACGTTATACGTTACACGTTGTACGTTGTACGTTATACGTTATACGCTGTACGTTATACGTTACACGTTGTACGTTGTACGTTATACGTTGTACGTTATATGTTGTACATTGTACGTTATACGTTGTACGTTATACGTTGTACGTTATGCGTTGTTCGTTATACGTTGTACGTTATACGTTATACGTTATACGTTATACGTTATACGTTATACGTTATATGTTATACGTTTTACGTTATACGTTATACGTTATACGTTATACGTTATACGTTATACGTTATACGTTATACGTTATACGTTATACGTTATACGTTATACGTTATACGCAATACGTTATACGTTATACGTTATACGTTATACGTTATACGTTATACGTTATACGTTATACGTTATACGTTATACGTTATACGTTATACGTTATACGTTATACGTTATACGTTATACGTTGTACGTTATACGTTATACGTTATACGTTATACGTTATACGCTGTACGTTATACGCTGTACGTTATACGTTATACGTTATACGTTATACGTTGCACGTTATACGCTGTACGTTATACGCTGTACATTATACGTTATACGTTATACGTTACACGTTGTACGTTGTACGTTATACGTTATACGCTGTACGTTATACGTTACACGTTGTACGTTGTACGTTATACGTTGTACGTTATACGTTGTACATTGTACGTTATACGTTGTACGTTATACGTTGTACGTTATGCGTTGTTCGTTATACGCTGTACGTTATACGTTATACGTTATACGTTACACGTTATACGTTGCACGTTATACGCTGTACGTTATACGCTGTACGTTATACGTTATACGTTATACGTTACACGTTGTACGTTGTACGTTATACGTTATACGCTGTACGTTATACGTTACACGTTGTACGTTGTACGTTATACGTTGTACGTTATACGTTGTACATTGTACGTTATACGTTGTACGTTATACGTTGTACGTTATGCGTTGTTCGTTATACGTTGTACGTTATACGTTATACGTTATACGTTATACGTTATACGTTATACGTTATATGTTATACGTTTTACGTTATACGTTATACGTTATACGTTATACGTTATACGTTATACGTTATACGTTATACGTTATACGTTATACGCAATACGTTATACGTTATACGTTATACGTTATACGTTATACGTTATACGTTATACGTTATACGTTATACGTTATACGTTATACGTTATACGTTATACGTTACACGTTATACCTTATACGTTGTACGTTATACGCTGTACGTTATACGCTGTACGTTATACGCTGTACGTTATACGTTGTACGTTATAGGTTATACGTTATACGTTGTACGTTATACGTTGTACATTGTACGTTATACGTTGTACGTTATACGTTGTACGTTATGCGTTGTTCGTTATACGTTGTACGTTATACGTTATACGTTATACGTTGTACGTTATACGTTATACGTTATACGTTATACGTTATACGCTGTACGTTATACGCTGTACGTTATACGTTATACGTTATACGTTATACGTTGCACGTTATACGCTGTACGTTATACGCTGTACGTTATACGTTATACGTTATACGTTACACGTTGTACGTTGTACGTTATACGTTATACGCTGTACGTTATACGTTACACGTTGTACGTTGTACGTTATACGTTGTACGTTATACGTTGTACATTGTGCGTTATACGTTGTACGTTATACGTTGTACGTTATGCGTTGTTCGTTATACGTTGTACGTTATACGTTATACGTTATACGTTATACGTTATACGTTATACGTTATACGTTATACGTTTTACGTTATACGTTATACGTTATACGTTATACGTTATACGTTATACGTTATACGTTATACGTTATACGTTATACGTTATACGTTATACGTTATACGTTATACGTTATACGTTATACGTTATACGTTATACGTTATACGTTATACGTTGCACGTTGTACGCTGTACGTTATACGCTGTACGTTATACGTTATACGTTATACGTTATACGTTATACGTTACACGTTGTACGTTGTACGTTATACGTTATACGCTGTACGTTATACGTTATACGTTATACGTTATACGTTATACGTTATACGTTACACGTTGTACGTTGTACGTTATACGTTATACGCTGTACGTTATACGTTACACGTTGTACGTTGTACGTTATACGTTGTACGTTATACGTTGTACATTGTACGTTATACGTTGTACGTTATACGTTGTACGTTATGCGTTGTTCGTTATACGTTGTACGTTATACGTTATACGTTATACGTTATACGTTATACGTTATACGTTATACGTTATACGTTATACGTTTTACGTTATACGTTATACGTTATACGTTATACGTTATACGTTATACGTTATACGTTATACGTTATACGTTATACGTTATACGTTATACGTTATACGTTATACGTTATACGTTATACGTTATACGTTATACGTTATACGTTATGCGTTGTTCGTTATACGTAGTACGTTATACGTTATACGTTATACGTTGTACGTTATACGTTATACGTTATACGCTGTACGTTATACGCTGTACGTTATACGTTATACGTTATACGTTATACGTTATACGTTATACGTTATACGTTATACGTTATACGTTATACGTTATACGTTATACGTTATACGTTATACGTTGCACGTTGTACGCTGTACGTTATACGCTGTACGTTATACGTTATACGTTATACGTTATACGTTATACGTTACACGTTGTACGTTGTACGTTATACGTTATACGCTGTACGTTATACGTTATACGTTATACGTTATACGTTATACGTTACACGTTGTACGTTGTACGTTATACGTTATACGCTGTACGTTATACGTTACACGTTGTACGTTGTACGTTATACGTTGTACGTTATACGTTGTACATTGTACGTTATACGTTGTACGTTATACGTTGTACGTTATGCGTTGTTCGTTATACGTTGTACGTTATACGTTATACGTTATACGTTATACGTTATACGTTATACGTTATACGTTATACGTTATACGTTTTACGTTATACGTTATACGTTATACGTTATACGTTATACGTTATACGTTATACGTTATACGTTATACGTTATACGTTATACGTTATACGTTATACGTTATACGTTATACGTTATACGTTATACGTTATACGTTATACGTTATGCGTTGTTCGTTATACGTAGTACGTTATACGTTATACGTTATACGTTGTACGTTATACGTTATACGTTATACGCTGTACGTTATACGCTGTACGTTATACGTTATACGTTATACGTTATACGTTATACGTTATACGTTATACGTTATACGTTATACGTTATACGTTATACGTTATACGTTATACGTTATACGTTATACGTTATACGTTATACGTTATACGTTATACGTTATACGTTATACGTTGCACGTTGTACGCTGTACGTTATACGCTGTACGTTATACGTTATACGTTATACGTTATACGTTATACGTTACACGTTGTACGTTGTACGTTATACGTTATACGCTGTACGTTATACGTTATACGTTATACGTTATACGTTATACGTTACACGTTGTACGTTGTACGTTATACGTTATACGCTGTACGTTATACGTTACACGTTGTACGTTGTACGTTATACGTTGTACGTTATACGTTGTACATTGTACGTTATACGTTGTACGTTATACGTTGTACGTTATGCGTTGTTCGTTATACGTTGTACGTTATACGTTATACGTTATACGTTATACGTTATACGTTATACGTTATACGTTATACGTTATACGTTTTACGTTATACGTTATACGTTATACGTTATACGTTATACGTTATACGTTATACGTTATACGTTATACGTTATACGTTATACGTTATACGTTATACGTTATACGTTATACGTTATACGTTATACGTTATACGTTATACGTTATGCGTTGTTCGTTATACGTTGTACGTTATACGTTATACGTTATACGTTGTACGTTATACGTTATACGTTGTACGTTGTACGTTATACGTTATACGTTATACGCTGTACGTTATACGCTGTACGTTATACGTTATACGTTATACGTTATACGTTATACGTTATACGTTATACGTTATACGTTATACGTTATACGTTATACGTTATACGTTATACGTTATACGTTATACGTTATACGTTATACGTTATACGTTATACGTTATACGTTATACGTTATACGTTATACGTTATACGTTATACGTTATACGTTATACGTTATACGTTATACGTTATACGTTATACGTTATACGTTATACGTTATACGTTATACGTTATACGTTATACGTTATACGTTATACGTTATACGTTATACGTTATACGTTATACGTTATACGTTATACGTTATACGTTATACGTTATACGTTATACGTTATACGTTATACGTTATACGTTATACGTTATACGTTATACGTTATACGTTATACGTTATACGTTATACGTTATACGTTATACGTTATACGTTATACGTTATACGTTATACGTTATACGTTATACGTTACACGTTGTACGTTGTACGTTATACGTTGTACATTATACGTTGTACGTTATACGTTATACGCTGTACGTTATACGTTATACGTTACATGTTGTACGGTGTACGTTATACGTTGTACGTTATACGTTGTACGTTATACGTTGTACGTTATACGTTGTATGTTATACGTTATACGCTGTACGTTATACGTTATACGTTGTACGTTATACGTTATACGTTATACGTTATACGTTATACGCTGTACGTTATACGCTGTACGTTATACGTTATACGTTATACGTTATACGTTATACGTTGTACGTTATACGTTATACGTTATACGTTATACGTTATACGCTGTACGTTATACGTTATACGTTATACGTTGCACGTTATACGCTGTACGTTATACGTTATACGTTATACGTTATACGTTATACGTTATACGTTATACGTTATACGTTATACGTTATACGTTATACGTTATACGTTATACGTTATACGTTATACGTTACACGTTATACGTTACATGTTGTACGGTGTACGTTATACGTTGTACGTTATACGTTGTACGTTATACGTTGTACGTTATACGTTATACGTTATACGTTATACGTTATACGTTATACGTTATACGTTATACGTTATACGTTATACGTTATACGTTACACGTTGTACGTTGTACGTTATACGTTGTACATTATACGTTGTACGTTATACGTTATACGCTGTACGTTATACGTTATACGTTACATGTTGTACGGTGTACGTTATACGTTGTACGTTATACGTTGTACGTTATACGTTGTACATTATACGTTGTATGTTATACGTTATACGCTGTACGTTATACGTTATACGTTACATGTTGTACGGTGTACGTTATACGTTGTACGTTATACGTTGTACGTTATACGTTGTATGTTATACGTTATACGCTGTACGTTATACGTTATACGTTGTACGTTATACGTTATACGTTATACGTTATACGTTATACGTTATACGCTGTACGTTATACGCTGTATGTTATACGTTATACGTTATACGTTATACGTTGCACGTTATACGCTGTACGTTATACGCTGTACGTTATACGTTATACGTTATACGTTATACGTTGTACGTTATACGCTGTACGTTATACCTTATACGTTATACGTTATACGCTGTACGTTATACGCTGTACGTTATACGTTATACGTTATACGTTATACGTTATACGTTATACGTTATACGTTATACGTTATACGTTATACGTTATACGTTATACGTTATACGTTATACGTTATACGTTATACGTTATACGTTATACGTTACACGTTGTACGTTGTACGTTATACGTTGTACATTATACGTTGTACGTTATACGTTATACGCTGTACGTTATACGTTATACGTTACATGTTGTACGGTGTACGTTATACGTTGTACGTTATACGTTGTACGTTATACGTTGTACGTTATACGTTGTATGTTATACGTTATACGCTGTACGTTATACGTTATACGTTGTACATTATACGTTATACGTTATACGTTATACGCTGTACGTTATACGCTGTATGTTATACGTTATACGTTATACGTTATACGTTGCACGTTATACGCTGTACGTTATACGCTGTATGTTGCGGCAAAATCATCATTTCTGCAATCTAATTGATTTCAATCACCCAGTACACTCTCGACAGGGCAACGAATACTGTTTATTCGGTCATACTTAGCATCTTGACACAAACACACACACACACACACACACACACACTTTAATCACTCTCTGTTTCAGCTATTCACACATCCACACCTAGGTTGTTGTCTTCGAGCGTGCCCTGTCGAGCACACAGTCTTTCATTATCATTCAACCTTTAAGCAGCAAAATATCGATACAATAAACGATCTCGCAAATTTTATCGAGCACGTGTTCTTTTTCTCACTCCTCGTATTCTCTCCTCAGCATTCCACAGTATTTTTGAGTTCTCAACAAACATTTTTGGTCCTTCGAGCCGGATATTGTGGAAAACGTGCGAGAACTGTGCTCGAAATCGCCTAGTAACGTGCGCGTGTTTAGTGAATAGAGTTATTTGTATATCTCTCTCTTACTCTAACACTCTCCGCGTGCTCGCTATCGTTTCCTCTATCCGCGTGTGTGCGGAAGTGAACGCCGTGTGCTGTGAAAACTGAACTCGCTCCAAGAGACGTATTTCTTTACGAGAAACTATCGATCATGTCGGTTTCGGTGCGCAACATTGTCGACAAACAAAACGAACTCCACGGTTTGATCAGTCGCGCTGCGCCTAATCTCAAAAAATTAGAAATCAAGAAGCGTACTCCTGAAAATATCCAGACTCGCATCGATCTCCTGGACGCCAATTGGAAGAAGTTCCAGGATAATCATGACATGCTCACATCTCTACACCAAAAAGACCAGGCAGAGCTCTCGTATTTCGACGAGAATTTATATGAGGTTTGTGAAGAAGCGTACATCGACTGCAAGTCTGAAATGCTCTCATATCGGAACGAACTCATCATAAAGGTAGGACAGCCATCTTTGGTCGAATCGAACGCCTCGTGCGCGAATCACGCGCCCAGCCCTCGACAGCTCCCGCGGATATATCTACCGCGTTTCTCCGGAATATATCGTGAATGGCGACACTTCCGCGATCTCTTCGTATCAATGATTATCAAGAACAAAGAGATATCCGATGTAGAGAAATTGCAGTATCTTAAGATAAATTTATCCGGTGAAGCATTGCAACTCGTTGTGAACATTGACGTCACCGATGACAATTTCGAGCCTGCGTGGCAAGTTCTAGTTAACCGATACGAAAACAAGCGAGTGCTCATCGATTCGCATCTCTCTTCGTTGTTCTCCCTCCAACGCGTGACTCAACAATCGGCAAACCAAATTACATCACTCCTTGGAGGAGTAAAAGAAACTCTCGGTGCTCTCCGATCCCTCGGATGCCCTACTGACTCGTGGGATTGTCTTATCGTGTATATGGTGACCAGCAAACTCGATCCGGAAACTCTAATGGATTGGGAACAACAAATCGGCGCAGTGACTGAACCCGCGACGTTCGCGGAGCTCGAAAAGTATCTTCTGAGTCGCATCCGTGCTCTCGAAGCTGTAGCACGAGCTACGAGGACTCAAAAATCGCGATCAGCTTCTTTCGGGAAGCCTCAATCGAGTGTAAAATCGCATCAAGCTGTCGCGAACTCGACCAGCGACGATGCTTCAGATAAAGGAACCAAATCATCTACGTCTGCGTGTACGCTTTGCAGTGGTGCTCATTACCTTTCTGCGTGTCCAGATTACCACCGCAAAACCATTGAGCAACGGCAAGACGTTCTTAAACAAAAGAATCTGTGCTTTAACTGCCTCGGTCCGCATCAATTTCGCAACTGTCGGTCACCCAAACGGTGTCGAATTTGTGGGAATCCGCATCATACGTTAATCCATCGATCGAACAATTCGTCTGATAATAAAGCTCCCTCCGTTCTGAACCTGCAGGAACCTAACTCAGCGGCATTCGTTACAGCTGGTGAAAAAACTTCCACGTCTGTGCCTCCGCGTCGAGAAAATACTCAAGCGGGAACGGCCGCTTCGACAAATATCGCTCTCTGTGTCTCGGTACATTACAAACCAGTCCTACTCGCTACCGCTCTTGTCAAAGTCACCTCATGCTATGGTGAATCATACGAAGCTCGAGCCCTTCTCGATCAGGGATCGGAGGTCTCGTTCATCACGGAATCTCTTGCTCAATGTCTCAAATTACCGCGACAACGAATTTCTCTTCCGATCAACGGTATCGGTGCTCAACGTTCGACAGTCTCTCGGGGACTCGTCAATTTAACTATCGTTTCGCGCATGACTCCCGTGTTTTCGCTCTCAGTGAACGCTTACGTTCTTTCAAAGTTGACATCGTACATACCACCAAGCAGAGTTGTCAAAAATCCATGGCCACACCTAGAAAATCTTGAGCTAGCAGATCCAGAGTTCTCCTCAGCGGCGAGAATTGACTTGATTCTCGGCACGGAAGTCTATAGCGCAATCCTGGAGGAAGGACTCCGCAAAGGCGGTCCGGATAGCCCTATCGCTCAAAAAACCACTCTAGGATGGATTCTCTCTGGCTCCGTCTTCTCTGAGCCGCACTCAGTTCTCGGTGAGCATCCTGCACAAGGGTTACAATGTTCCGTTGACCTCGAACTCCATAGTTTGGTTCAACGGTTCTGGGAACAAGAAGAAGTCACTCCCGCGCCGCGCACCGGGCTCTCCGAAGCGGAATATCAGTGCGAACAATTCTTCAAGGAAACGCACTCTCGCGATTCGAACGGACGCTATATCGTGCGTATACCTCTAAAGCATAAGCCAGAAGATTTCGGAAACTCGTATACTCCGGCATTACGCGCTCTCATACGTCAGGAGAACCGTTTCGCTCTGGACTCATCTATCAAGGCAACATACTCAAAGTTTATGGAGGAGTATGAAGCTCTCAATCACATGGCAATCGTTCCGACTGAAACCTCACCACCTCGAAATGCCTTTTATCTTCCTCATCATTCAGTCATCCGAGAGTCCAGCTCAACTACGAAACTCCGAGTCGTATTCAACGGCTCAAGTCGAACCAACTACGGAATATCAGTGAATGACTTTCAACACGTTGGGCCAAAATTGCAGACTGATCTCGCCGACGTCATAACCCGATGGCGTCGTTATCTCTATGTGTTCACGGCAGATATAGAAAAGATGTACCGACAAATTCGAGTACACGCTGACGATTGGGATCTGCAAAGAATCGTATGGAGAGCTCAACCTGAAGATACTCCGCTCTCGTATCATCTTCACACCGTGACGTACGGGCTAGCAAGTGCTCCATATCTCGCGATCCGTACTCTTCAACAACTCGCTATTGACGAAGGGAATCGTTTTCCGCTGGCTACCGAAATTATCCAACGTGAAATCTATGTCGACGACGTGCTATCAGGAGCGGACACCATTTCGAAAGCTCAAGAAAAGATTCGACAAATCGACGAATGTCTCAAATCCGGATGTTTCACGTTGAAAAAATGGACCGCCAGCGACAAAAAACTACTCAAACATATTCCTCTCGAGAATCGGGAGCATACTTTGCCAGTGTCACTCGATACAGAGCAATTTTTTAATGCGCTCGGAATTCTGTGGCATCCACAGTCAGACTCATTTGCATTTACATCGTGCAGCACTTCAGCACAGTCTCGAACATCCAAACGCACCGTCTTATCACGTGTATCTCAGCTGTTCGATCCTCTCGGATGGATTGCACCTGTGGTTGTTCGCGGAAAAATCTTTATCCAAGAACTCTGGTCAGCGAAGCTCAGTTGGGATGAGCCAATATCTCAGGAACTTTTATCGCAGTGGAACAGATTCGAAAACGACCTCAAAGATATGTCCTCAATTTCAGTGCCTCGGTGGCTCGGGTACAACGCTTCCTCATCCGTAGTCGAGCTGCACGGGTTTTCTGACGCTTCTCAATCGGCGCTCGGTGCAGTGATTTACCTTCGCGTGATTACAGATCTTAATGACGCTCGCGTGACGCTAGTCACCGCCAAGACCCGAGTCGCTCCTCTCAAAAAAGTGACGGTTCCTCGACTCGAACTCTCAGCCGCACTCCTCTTGGTTCGTCATATGTCGATAATTCGAAAAACGCTCGATCTCGACAAGGTTCCAATTCATTTGTGGACGGATTCCACGGTCGCGCTCGCGTACATTCGTGGTGACGCCCGTCGGTGGACGGATTTCGTTCGAAACCGCGTAACCGAAATTCAAGAACTCTCGAATTGTCAATGGCATCACGTCTCAGGGAAGGACAATCCCGCCGACTGTGCCTCTCGTGGACTGTCTCCTACCGAGCTGAGAGAGCACGCACTTTGGTGGAATGGTCCCGCGTGGCTCTCAAAGCACTCAACTCATTGGCCGCTCTCCACCCCGTCGCTAGATCCAGACATTGCCCTTGAATTTCGCAAAGTCCCCGTCACAATCGCGAATCAGGACGAACCTCCAGCAGTCTGGCAACTCGTGGACAGGTTTTCGAGTCTCAGGACTCTTCTACGCATCACAGCATGGTGCTTTCGTGCTCTCGAAAAGTTTCGACGCAACAAGGGCGCCTCAGATCAATCCTCTTCGCTGACTCCCGAAGAATTAAATCACGCACGTCTGTTTTGGGTGAAGCTCACTCAGACAGCGTTCTTTAAAGTTGAAATTAATCAACTACGGCGAAGCAAGCATATCTCACGGTCAAGCTCATTGCTTCGTTTCGCTCCCTTCCTCGACGGATCGGATTTGTTGCGCGTTGGAGGACGGCTCCAAAACTCTCTTCTCGATCATGACGAGAAACATCCTCTCATTTTACCACGAGAATCTACGCTCACAACCCTCATCATTGACGAGGCTCATCGTCGTACATTTCACGGGGGAGCCCAACTCACACTCACAACCCTGCGAAGACGATATTGGATCGTCGGTGGTCGTGTTCCAGTTCGCGCATTTATCCATCGCTGTGTGCAATGTGCCCGTCACCGAGCCACTCTTGGACAACAGCTAATGGGGCAGCTACCCCAGTCTCGTACGACCCCGTCTCGCCCATTCCTTCACGCAGGAGTTGATTACGCTGGCCCTCTAACTCTTCGGACGTTTCGCGGTCGAGGCGCGAAGACGTACAAAGGCTATATCGTCCTCTTCGTTTGTCTCTCGTCTTCAGCTGTTCACTTGGAAATAGCTACCGACTATTCTACCAACGGCTTCATCGCCGCTTATAAACGTTTTATAAGTCGGCGAGGCATCTGCGCAACGCTTAGCAGTGACTGTGGCACCAATTTCATCGGTGCTGACAAGGAACTGCGAAAACTTTTTCAAGCTTCTTCCAAAGAAGCAGCCGCTCTCTCCAACATTCTAGCGAATGATGGAACTCGCTGGAAGTTCAATCCACCATCATCACCACACTTTGGAGGCAAATGGGAAGCTGCTGTCAAATCTGTAAAGTTCCACCTCAAACGAGTTATCGGAGACACTGGCCTTACCTACGAAGAATTCTCAACATTGCTCTCACAGATTGAGGCCATCCTCAATTCGCGCCCTCTTTGCCCGCTCTCAGATGACCCAACGGATCCATCAGCTCTTACCCCGGGTCATTTTCTCATTGGTACAGCACTGACTACTACTCCTGAGCCTGCGATCATCGATCTGCCAACCTCTCGACTTTCCCGATGGCAACTCTTACGTCAGATGCTGGAACAATTTTGGAAACGCTGGAGTGTCGAATACCTTCAACATCTCCAGACAATGTCCAAGTGGCAACGCAAATCTAACAACGCGTTCAAAGTAGGATCTCTCGTGCTCGTCGCAGACGAACGATATCCACCGTCAAAATGGGCTCTAGGAAGGATCATTGACGTCCACCCTGGTCAGGACAATCTTGTTCGGGTTGCTACCGTTAAAACCCAACATTCGGTTTATAAACGACCGATTGTGAAACTTGTCATGCTGCCCATCTCAACCAACGAAGACCACTCAACAGGATCAACACTTTCAACCAAAGACTAGTCAGTCGGCTCTGGATTATTGCCATTCTTTACAAGATTGGCAAGGTGGGCGGAATGTTGCGGCAAAATCATCATTTCTGCAATCTAATTGATTTCAATCACCCAGTACACTCTCGACAGGGCAACGAATACTGTTTATTCGGTCATACTTAGCATCTTGACACAAACACACACACACACACACACACACACTTTAATCACTCTCTGTTTCAGCTATTCACACATCCACACCTAGGTTGTTGTCTTCGAGCGTGCCCTGTCGAGCACACAGTCTTTCATTATCATTCAACCTTTAAGCAGCAAAATATCGATACAATAAACGATCTCGCAAATTTTATCGAGCACGTGTTCTTTTTCTCACTCCTCGTATTCTCTCCTCAGCATTCCACAGTATTTTTGAGTTCTCAACAAACACTGTACGTTATACGTTATACGTTATACGTTATACGTTGTACGTTATACGCTGTACGTTATACCTTATACGTTATACGTTATACGCTGTACGTTATACGCTGTACGTTATACGTTATACGTTATACGTTATACGTTATACGTTATACGTTATACGTTATACGTTATACGTTATACGTTATACGCAATACGTTATACGTTATACGTTATACGTTATACGTTATACGTTATACGCAATACGTTATACGTTATACGTTATACGTTATACGTTATACGTTATACGTTATACGTTATACGTTATACGTTATACGTTATACGTTATACGATATACGTTATACGTTATACGTTATACGTTATACCTTATACGTTGTACGTTATACGCTGTACGTTATACGCTGTACGTTATACGCTGTACGTTATACGTTATACGTTGTACGTTATAGGTTATACGTTATAAGTTATACGCTGTACGTTATACGCTGTACGTTATACGCTGTACGTTATACGTTATACGTTATACGTTATACGTTATACGTTATACGTTATACGTTATACGTTATACGTTATACGCAATACGTTATACGTTATACGTTATACGTTACACGTTGTACGTTGTACGTTATACGCTGTACGTTATACGCTGTACGTTATACGCTGTACGTTATACGTTATACGTTGTACGTTATACGTTATACGTTATACGTTATACGCTGTACGTTATACGGTATACGTTATACGTTGTACGTTATACGTTATACGTTATACGTTATACGTTATACGTAATACGTTATACGTTATACGTTATACGTTATACGTTATACGTTATACGTTATACGCTGTACGTTATACGTTATACGTTATACGTTACACGTTGTACGTTGTACGTTATACGTTGTACGTTATACGTAATACGTTATACGTTATACGTTATACATTATACGTTATACGTTATACGTTATACGTTATACGTTAAACGTTATACGCTGTACGTTATACGTTATACGTTATACGTTACACGTTGTACGTTGTACGTTATACGTTATACGTTGTATGTTATACGTTGTACGTTATACGTTATACGTTGTACGTTATACGTTGTACATTATACGTTGTACATTATACGTTATACGCTGTACGTTATACGTTATACGTTATACGTTATACGTTGTACGTTATACGCTGTACGTTATACGCTGTACGTTATACGTTATACGTTATACGTTACACGTTGTACGTTGTACGTTATACGTTGTACGTTATACGTAATACGTTATACGTTATACGTTATACGTTATACGTTATACGTTATACGTTATACGTTATACGTTATACGTTATACGTTATACGTTATACGTTATACGTTATACGTTATACGTTATACGTTATACGTTATACGTTAAACGTTATACGCTGTACGTTATACGTTATACGTTATACGTTACACGTTGTACGTTGTACGTTATACGTTATACGCTGTACGTTATACGTTACACGTTGTACGTTGTACGTTATACGTTGTACGTTATACGTTGTACATTGTACGTTATACGTTGTACGTTATACGTTGTACGTTATGCGTTGTTCGTTATACGTTATACGTTATACGTTATACGTTACACGTTGTACGTTGTACGTTATACGTTGTACATTATACGTTGTACGTTATACGTTATACGCTGTACGTTATACGTTATACGTTACATGTTGTACGGTGTACGTTATACGTTATACGTTATACGTTATACGTTATACGTTATACGTTATACGTTATACGTTATACGTTATACGTTATACGTTATACGTTATACGTTATACGTTATACGTTATACGTTATACGTTATACGTTATACGTTATACGTTATACGTTATACGTTATACGTTATTCGTTATACGTTATACGTTATACGTTATACGTTATACGTTATACGTTATACGTTATACGTTATACGTTATACGTTATACGTTATACGTTATACGTTATACGTTATACGTTATACGTTATACGTTATACGTTATACGTTATACGTTATACGTTATACGTTATACGTTATACGTTATACGTTATACGTTATACGTTATACGTTATACGTTATACGTTATACGTTAAACGTTATACGCTGTACGTTATACGTTATACGTTATACGTTACACGTTGTACGTTGTACGTTATACGTTATACGCTGTACGTTATACGTTACACGTTGTACGTTGTACGTTATACGTTGTACGTTATACGTTGTACATTGTACGTTATACGTTGTACGTTATACGTTGTACGTTATGCGTTGTTCGTTATACGTTGTACGTTATACGTTATACGTTATACGTTATACGTTATACGTTATACGTTATACGTTTTACGTTTTACGTTATACGTTATACGTTATACGTTATACGTTACACGTTATACGTTATACGTTATACGTTATACGTTATACGTTATACGTTATACGTTATACGTTTTACGTTATACGTTATACGTTATACGTTATACGTTATACGTTATACGTTATACGTTATACGTTATACGTTATACGTTATACGTTATACGTTATACGTTATACGTTATACGTTATACGTTATACGTTATACGTTATACGTTATACGTTATACGTTATACGTTATACGTTATACGTTATACGTTATACGTTATACGTTATACGTTATACGTTATACGTTATACGTTATACGTTATACGTTATACGTTATACGTTATACGTTATACGTTATACGTTATACGTTATACGTTATACGTTATACGTTATACGTTATACGTTATACGTTATACGTTATACGTTATACGTTGTACGTTGTACGTTATACGTTATACGTTATACGTTATACGTTATACGTTATACGTTATACGTTTTACGTTTTACGTTATACGTTATACGTTATACGTTATACGTTACACGTTATACGTTATACGTTATACGTTATACGTTATACGTTATACGTTATACGTTATACGTTTTAGGTTATACGTTATACGTTATACGTTATACGTTATACGTTATACGTTATACGTTATACGTTATACGTTATACGTTATACGTTATACGTTATACGTTATACGTTATACGTTATACGTTATACGTTATACGTTATACGTTATACGTTATACGTTATACGTTATACGTTATACGTTATACGTTATACGTTATACGTTATACGTTATACGTTATACGTTATACGTTATACGTTATACGTTATACGTTATACGTTATACGTTATACGTTATACGTTATACGTTATACGTTATACGTTATACGTTATACGTTATACGTTATACGTTATACGTTATACGTTATACGTTATACGTTATACGTTATACGTTATACGTTATACGTTATACGTTATACGTTATACGTTATACGTTATACGTTATACGTTATACGTTATACGTTATACGTTATACGTTATACGTTATACGTTATACGTTATACGTTATACGTTATACGTTATACGTTATACGTTATACGTTATACGTTATACGTTATACGTTATACGTTATACGTTATACGTTATACGTTATACGTTATGCGTCGTTCGTTATACGTTGTACGTTATACGTTATACGTTATACGTTGTACGTTATACGTTATACGTTATACGTTATACGTTATACGTTATACGTTATACGTTATACGTTATACGTTATACGTTATACGTTATACGTTATACGTTATACGTTATACGTTATACGTTATACGTTATACGTTATACGTTATACGTTATACGTTATACGTTATACGTTATACGTTATACGTTATACGTTATACGTTATACGTTATACGTTATACGTTATACGTTATACGTTATACGTTATACGTTATACGTTATACGTTATACGTTATACGTTATACGTTACACGTTGTACGTTGTACGTTATACGTTGTACATTATACGTTGTACGTTATACGTTATACGCTGTACGTTATACGTTATACGTTACATGTTGTACGGTGTACGTTATACGTTGTACGTTATACGTTGTACGTTATACGTTGTACGTTATACGTTGTATGTTATACGTTATACGCTGTACGTTATACGTTATACGTTGTACGTTATACGTTATACGTTATACGTTATACGTTATACGCTGTACGTTATACGCTGTACGTTATACGTTATACGTTATACGTTATACGTTATACGTTGTACGTTATACGTTATACGTTATACGTTATACGTTATACGCTGTACGTTATACGCTGTACGTTATACGTTATACGTTATAGGTTTTACGTTTTACGTTATACGTTATACGTTATACGTTATACGTTATACGTTATACGTTATACGTTATACGTTATACGTTATACGTTATACGTTATACGTTATACGTTATACGTTATACGTTATACGTTATACGTTATACGTTATACGTTATACGTTATACGTTATACGTTATACGTTATACGTTATACGTTATACGTTATACGTTATACGTTATACGTTATACGTTATACGTTATACGTTATACGTTATACGTTATACGTTATACGTTATACGTTATACGTTATACGTTATACGTTATACGTTATACGTTATACGTTATACGTTATACGTTATACGTTATACGTTATACGTTATACGTTATACGTTATACGTTATACGTTATACGTTATACGTTATACGTTATACGTTATACGTTATACGTTATACGTTATACGTTATACGTTATACGTTATACGTTATACGTTATACGTTATACGTTATACGTTATACGTTATACGTTATACGTTATACGTTATACGTTATACGTTATACGTTATACGTTATACGTTATACGTTATACGTTATACGTTATACGTTATACGTTATACGTTATACGTTATACGTTATACGTTATACGTTATACGTTATACGTTATACGTTATACGTTATACGTTATACGTTATACGTTATACGTTATACGTTATACGTTATACGTTATACGTTATACGTTATACGTTATACGTTATACGTTATACGTTATACGTTATACGTTATACGTTATACGTTATACGTTATACGTTATACGTTATACGTTATACGTTATACGTTATACGTTATACGTTATACGTTATACGTTATACGTTATACGTTATACGTTATACGTTATACGTTATACGTTATACGTTATACGTTATACGTTATACGTTATACGTTATACGTTATACGTTATACGTTATACGTTATACGTTATACGTTATACGTTGTACGTTATACGTTATACGTTATACGTTATACGTTATACGTTATACGTTATTGTACGTTGTACGCTGTACGTTATACCTTATACGTTATACGTTATACGCTGTACGTTATACGCTGTACGTTATACGTTATACGTTATACGTTATACGTTATACGTTATACGTTATACGTTATACGTTATACGTTATACGTTATACGTTATACGTTATACGTTATACGTTATACGTTATACGTTATACGTTATACGTTACACGTTGTACGTTGTACGTTATACGTTGTACATTATACGTTGTACGTTATACGTTATACGCTGTACGTTATACGTTATACGTTACATGTTGTACGGTGTACGTTATACGTTGTACGTTATACGTTGTACGTTATACGTTGTACGTTATACGTTGTATGTTATACGTTATACGCTGTACGTTATACGTTATACGTTGTACATTATACGTTATACGTTATACGTTATACGTTATACGCTGTACGTTATACGCTGTATGTTATACGTTATACGTTATACGTTATACGTTGCACGTTATACGCTGTACGTTATACGCTGTACGTTATACGTTATACGTTATACGTTATACGTTGTACGTTATACGCTGTACGTTATACCTTATACGTTATACGTTATACGCTGTACGTTATACGCTGTACGTTATACGTTATACGTTATACGTTATACGTTATACGTTATACGTTATACGTTATACGTTATACGTTATACGTTATACGCAATACGTTATACGTTATACGTTATACGTTATACGTTATACGTTATACGTTATACGTTATACGTTATACGTTATACGTTATACGTTATACGTTATACGTTATACGTTATACGTTATACGTTATACGTTATACGTTATACGTTATACGTTATACGTTATACGTTATACGTTATACGTTATACGTTATACGTTATACGTTATACGTTATACGTTATACGTTATACGTTATACGTTATACGTTATACGTTATACGTTATACGTTATACGTTATACGTTATACGTTATGCGTTGTGCGTTATACGTTGTACGTTATACGTTATACGTTATACGTTGTACGTTATACGTTATACGTTATACGTTATACGTTATACGTTATACGTTATACGTTATACGTTATACGTTATACGTTATACGTTATACGTTATACGTTATACGTTATACGTTATACGTTATACGTTATACGTTATACGTTATACGTTATACGTTATACGTTATACGTTATACGTTATACGTTATACGTTATACGTTATACGTTATACGTTATACGTTATACGTTATACGTTATACGTTATACGTTATACGTTATACGTTATACGTTATACGTTATACGTTATACGTTATACGTTATACGTTACACGTTGTACGTTGTACGTTATACGTTGTACATTATACGTTGTACGTTATACGTTATACGCTGTACGTTATACGTTATACGTTACATGTTGTACGGTGTACGTTATACGTTGTACGTTATACGTTGTACGTTATACGTTGTACGTTATACGTTGTATGTTATACGTTATACGCTGTACGTTATACGTTATACGTTGTACGTTATACGTTATACGTTATACGTTATACGTTATACGCTGTACGTTATACGCTGTACGTTATACGTTATACGTTATACGTTATACGTTATACGTTGTACGTTATACGTTATACGTTATACGTTATACGTTATACGCTGTACGTTATACGCTGTACGTTATACGTTATACGTTATAGGTTTTACGTTTTACGTTATACGTTATACGTTATACGTTATACGTTATACGTTATACGTTATACGTTATACGTTATACGTTATACGTTATACGTTATACGTTATACGTTATACGTTATACGTTATACGTTATACGTTATACGTTATACGTTATACGTTATACGTTATACGTTATACGTTATACGTTATACGTTATACGTTATACGTTATACGTTATACGTTATACGTTATACGTTATACGTTATACGTTATACGTTATACGTTATACGTTATACGTTATACGTTATACGTTATACGTTATACGTTATACGTTATACGTTATACGTTATTCGTTATACGTTATACGTTATACGTTATACGTTATACGTTATACGTTATACGTTATACGTTATACGTTATACGTTATACGTTATACGTTATACGTTATACGTTATACGTTATACGTTATACGTTATACGTTATACGTTATACGTTATACGTTATACGTTATACGTTATACGTTATACGTTATACGTTATACGTTATACGTTATACGTTATACGTTATACGTTATACGTTATACGTTATACGTTATACGTTATACGTTATACGTTATACGTTATACGTTATACGTTATACGTTATACGTTATACGTTATACGTTATACGTTATACGTTATACGTTATACGTTATACGTTATACGTTATACGTTATACGTTATACGTTATACGTTATACGTTATACGTTATACGTTATACGTTATACGTTATACGTTATACGTTATACGTTATACGTTATACGTTATACGTTATACGTTATACGTTATACGTTATACGTTATACGTTATACGTTATACGTTATACGTTATACGTTATACGTTATACGTTATACGTTATACGTTATACGTTATACGTTATACGTTATACGTTATACGTTATACGTTATACGTTATACGTTATACGTTATACGTTATACGTTATACGTTATACGTTATACGTTATACGTTATACGTTATACGTTATACGTTATACGTTATACGTTATACGTTATACGTTATACGTTATACGTTGTACGTTTACCTTATACGTTATACGTTATACGCTGTACGTTATACGCTGTACGTTATACGTTATACGTTATACGTTATACGTTATACGTTATACGTTATACGTTATACGTTATACGTTATACGTTATACGTTATACGTTATACGTTATACGTTATACGTTATACGTTATACGTTATACGTTACACGTTGTACGTTGTACGTTATACGTTGTACATTATACGTTGTACGTTATACGTTATACGCTGTACGTTATACGTTATACGTTACATGTTGTACGGTGTACGTTATACGTTGTACGTTATACGTTGTACGTTATACGTTGTACGTTATACGTTGTATGTTATACGTTATACGCTGTACGTTATACGTTATACGTTGTACATTATACGTTATACGTTATACGTTATACGTTATACGCTGTACGTTATACGCTGTATGTTATACGTTATACGTTATACGTTATACGTTGCACGTTATACGCTGTACGTTATACGCTGTACGTTATACGTTATACGTTATACGTTATACGTTGTACGTTATACGCTGTACGTTATACCTTATACGTTATACGTTATACGCTGTACGTTATACGCTGTACGTTATACGTTATACGTTATACGTTATACGTTATACGTTATACGTTATACGTTATACGTTATACGTTATACGTTATACGCAATACGTTATACGTTATACGTTATACGTTATACGTTATACGTTATACGTTATACGTTATACGTTATACGTTATACGTTATACGTTATACGTTATACGTTATACGTTATACGTTATACGTTATACGTTATACGTTATACGTTATACGTTATACGTTATACGTTATACGTTATACGTTATACGTTATACGTTATACGTTATACGTTATACGTTATACGTTATACGTTATACGTTATACGTTATACGTTATACGTTATACCTTATACGTTGTACGTTATACGCTGTACGTTATACGCTGTACGTTATACGCTGTACGTTATACGTTATACGTTGTACGTTATAGGTTATACGTTATAAGTTATACGCTGTACGTTATACGCTGTACGTTATACGCTGTACGATATACGTTATACGTTATACGTTATACGTTATACGTTATACGTTATACGTTATACGTTATACGCAATACGTTATACGTTATACGTTATACGTTACACGTTGTACGTTGTACGTTATACGCTGTACGTTATACGCTGTACGTTATACGTTGTACGTTATACGTAATACGTTATACGTTATACGTTATACATTATACGTTATACGTTATACGTTATACGTTATACGTTAAACGTTATACGCTGTACGTTATACGTTATACGTTATACGTTACACGTTGTACGTTGTACGTTATACGTTATACGTTGTATGTTATACGTTGTACGTTATACGTTATACGTTGTACGTTATACGTTGTACATTATACGTTGTACGTTATACGTTATACGCTGTACGTTATACGTTATACGTTATACGTTATACGTTGTACGTTATACGCTGTACGTTATACGCTGTACGTTATACGTTATACGTTATACGTTACACGTTGTACGTTGTACGTTATACGTTGTACGTTATACGTAATACGTTATACGTTATACGTTATACGTTATACGTTATACGTTATACGTTATACGTTATACGTTATACGTTATACGTTATACGTTATACGTTATACGTTATACGTTATACGTTATACGTTATACGTTATACGTTATACGTTATACGTTAAACGTTATACGCTGTACGTTATACGTTATACGTTATACGTTACACGTTGTACGTTGTACGTTATACGTTATACGCTGTACGATATACGTTACACGTTGTACGTTGTACGTTGTACGTTATACGTTGTACGTTATACGTTGTACATTGTACGTTATACGTTGTACGTTATACGTTGTACGTTATGCGTTGTTCGTTATACGTTGTACGTTATACGTTATACGTTATACGTTATACGTTATACGTTATACGTTATACGTTATACGTTATACGTTATACGTTATACGTTATACGTTATACGTTGTACGTTATACGCTGTACGTTATACCTTATACGTTATACCTTATACGTTATACGTTATACGCTGTACGTTATACGCTGTACGTTATACGTTATACGTTATACGTTATACGTTATACGTTATACGTTATACGTTATACGTTATACGCAATACGTTATACGTTATACGTTATACGTTATACGTTATACGTTATACGTTATACGTTATACGTTATACGTTATACGTTATACGTTATACGTTATACGTTATACGTTATACGTTATACGTTATACGTTATACGTTATACGTTATACGTTATACGTTATACGTTATACGTTATACGTTATACGTTATACGTTATACGTTATACCTTATACGTTGTACGTTATACGCTGTACGTTATACGCTGTACGTTATACGCTGTACGTTATACGTTATACGTTGTACGTTATAGGTTATACGTTATAAGTTATACGCTGTACGTTATACGCTGTACGTTATACGCTGTACGATATACGTTATACGTTATACGTTATACGTTATACGTTATACGTTATACGTTATACGTTATACGTTATACGCAATACGTTATACGTTATACGTTATACGTTACACGTTGTACGTTGTACGTTATACGCTGTACGTTATACGCTGTACGTTATACGCTGTACGTTATACGTTATACGTTGTACGTTATACGTTATACGTTATACGTTATACGCTGTACGTTATACGGTATACGTTATACGTTGTACGTTATACGTTATACGTTATACGTTATACGTTATACGTAATACGTTATACGTTATACGCTATACGTTATACGTTATACGTTATACGCTGTACGTTCTACGTTATACGTTATACGTTACACGTTGTACGTTGTACGTTATACGTTATACGTTATACGTAATACGTTATACGTTATACGTTATACATTATACGTTATACGTTATACGTTATACGTTATACGTTAAACGTTATACGCTGTACGTTATACGTTATACGTTATACGTTACACGTTGTACGTTGTACGTTATACGTTATACGTTGTATGTTATACGTTGTACGTTATACGTTATACGTTGTACGTTATACGTTGTACATTATACGTTGTACGTTATACGTTATACGCTGTACGTTATACGTTATACGTTATACGTTATACGTTGTACGTTATACGCTGTACGTTATACGCTGTACGTTATACGTTATACGTTATACGTTACACGTTGTACGTTGTACGTTATACGTTGTACGTTGTATGTTATACGTTGTACGTTATACGTTATACGTTATACGTTATACGTTATACGTTATACGTTATACGTTATACGTTATACGTTATACGTTATACGTTATACGTTATACGTTAAACGTTATACGCTGTACGTTATACGTTATACGTTATACGTTACACGTTGTACGTTGTACGTTATACGTTATACGCTGTACATTATACGTTACACGTTGTACGTTGTACGTTATACGTTGTACGTTATACGTTGTACATTGTACGTTATACGTTGTACGTTATACGTTGTACGTTATGCGTTGTTCGTTATACGTTGTACGTTATACGTTATACGTTATACGTTATACGTTATACGTTATACGTTATACGTTATACGTTATACGTTATACGTTATACGTTATACGTTTTACGTTATACGTTATACGTTATACGTTATACGTTATACGTTATACGTTATACGTTATACGTTAAACGTTATACGCTGTACGTTATACGTTATACGTTATACGTTACATGTTGTACGTTGTACGTTATACGTTATACGCTGTACGTTATACGTTACACGTTGTACGTTGTACGTTATACGTTGTACGTTATACGTTGTACATTGTACGTTATACGTTGTACGTTATACGTTGTACGTTATGCGTTGTTCGTTATACGTTATACGCTGTACGTTATACCTTATACGTTATACGTTATACGCTGTACGTTATACGCTGTACGTTATACGTTATACGTTATACGTTATACGTTATACGTTATACGTTATACGTTATACGTTATACGTTATACGCAATACGTTATACGTTATACGTTATACGTTATACGTTATACGTTATACGTTATACGTTATACGTTATACGTTATACGTTATACGCAATACGTTATACGTTATACGTTATACGTTATACGTTATACGTTATACGTAATACGTTATACGTTATACGTTATACGTTATACGTTATACGTTATACGTTATACGTTATACGTTATACGTTATACGTTATACGTTATACGTTAAACGTTATACGTTATACGTCGTACGTTATACGCTGTACGTTATACGCTGTACGTTATACGCTGTACGTTATACCTTATACGTTATACGTTACACGTTGTACGTTGTACGTTATACGTTGTACGTTGTACGTTATACGTAATACGTTATACGTTATACGTTATACGTTATACGTTATACGTTATACGTTATACGTTATACGTTATACGTTATACGTTATACGTTATACGTTATACGTTAAACGTTATACGCTGTACGTTATACGTTATACGTTATACGTTACACGTTGTACGTTGTACGTTATACGTTATACGTTGTATGTTATACGTTGTACGTTATACGTTATACGTTGTACGTTATACGTTGTACATTATACGTTGTACGTTATACGTTATACGCTGTACGTTATACGTTATACGTTATACGTTATACGTTGTACGTTATACGCTGTACGTTATACGCTGTACATTATACGTTGTACGTTATACCTTATACGTTGTACGTTATACGCTGTACGTTATACGCTGTACGTTATACGCTGTACGTTATACGTTATACGTTGTACGTTATAGGTTATACGTTATAAGTTATACGCTGTACGTTATACGCTGTACGTTATACGCTGTACGATATACGTTATACGTTATACGTTATACGTTATACGTTATACGTTATACGTTATACGTTATACGTTATACGCAATACGTTATACGTTATACGTTATACGTTACACGTTGTACGTTGTACGTTATACGCTGTACGTTATACGCTGTACGTTATACGTTATACGTTGTACGTTATAGGTTATACGTTATAAGTTATACGCTGTACGTTATACGCTGTACGTTATACGCTGTACGATATACGTTATACGTTATACGTTATACGTTATACGTTATACGTTATACGTTATACGTTATACGTTATACGCAATACGTTATACGTTATACGTTATACGTTACACGTTGTACGTTGTACGTTATACGTTATACGTTATACGTTATACGTTATACGTTATACGTTATACCTTATACGTTGTACGTTATACGCTGTACGTTATACGCTGTACGTTATACGCTGTACGTTATACGTTATACGTTGTACGTTATAGGTTATACGTTATAAGTTATACGCTGTACGTTATACGCTGTACGTTATACGCTGTACGATATACGTTATACGTTATACGTTATACGTTATACGTTATACGTTATACGTTATACGTTATACGTTATACGTTATACGCAATACGTTATACGTTATACGTTATACGTTACACGTTGTACGTTGTACGTTATACGCTGTACGTTATACGCTGTACGTTATACGCTGTACGTTATACGTTATACGTTGTACGTTATACGTTATACGTTATACGTTATACGCTGTACGTTATACGGTATACGTTATACGTTGTACGTTATACGTTATACGTTATACGTTATACGTTATACGTAATACGTTATACGTTATACGCTATACGTTATACGTTATACGTTATACGCTGTACGTTCTACGTTATACGTTATACGTTACACGTTGTACGTTGTACGTTATACGTTATACGTTATACGTAATACGTTATACGTTATACGTTATACATTATACGTTATACGTTATACGTTATACGTTATACGTTAAACGTTATACGCTGTACGTTATACGTTATACGTTATACGTTACACGTTGTACGTTGTACGTTATACGTTATACGTTGTATGTTATACGTTGTACGTTATACGTTATACGTTGTACGTTATACGTTGTACATTATACGTTGTACGTTATACGTTATACGCTGTACGTTATACGTTATACGTTATACGTTATACGTTGTACGTTATACGCTGTACGTTATACGCTGTACGTTATACGTTATACGTTATACGTTACACGTTGTACGTTGTACGTTATACGTTGTACGTTGTATGTTATACGTTGTACGTTATACGTTATACGTTATACGTTATACGTTATACGTTATACGTTATACGTTATACGTTATACGTTATACGTTATACGTTATACGTTATACGTTAAACGTTATACGCTGTACGTTATACGTTATACGTTATACGTTACACGTTGTACGTTGTACGTTATACGTTATACGCTGTACATTATACGTTACACGTTGTACGTTGTACGTTATACGTTGTACGTTATACGTTGTACATTGTACGTTATACGTTGTACGTTATACGTTGTACGTTATGCGTTGTTCGTTATACGTTGTACGTTATACGTTATACGTTATACGTTATACGTTATACGTTATACGTTATACGTTATACGTTATACGTTATACGTTATACGTTTTACGTTATACGTTATACGTTATACGTTATACGTTATACGTTATACGTTATACGTTATACGTTAAACGTTATACGCTGTACGTTATACGTTATACGTTATACGTTACATGTTGTACGTTGTACGTTATACGTTATACGCTGTACGTTATACGTTACACGTTGTACGTTGTACGTTATACGTTGTACGTTATACGTTGTACATTGTACGTTATACGTTGTACGTTATACGTTGTACGTTATGCGTTGTTCGTTATACGTTATACGCTGTACGTTATACCTTATACGTTATACGTTATACGCTGTACGTTATACGCTGTACGTTATACGTTATACGTTATACGTTATACGTTATACGTTATACGTTATACGTTATACGTTATACGTTATACGTTATACGCAATACGTTATACGTTATACGTTATACGTTATACGTTATACGTTATACGTTATACGTTATACGTTATACGTTATACGTTATACGCAATACGTTATACGTTATACGTTATACGTTATACGTTATACGTTATACGTAATACGTTATACGTTATACGTTATACGTTATACGTTATACGTTATACGTTATACGTTATACGTTATACGTTATACGTTATACGTTATACGTTAAACGTTATACGTTATACGTCGTACGTTATACGCTGTACGTTATACGCTGTACGTTATACGCTGTACGTTATACCTTATACGTTATACGTTACACGTTGTACGTTGTACGTTATACGTTGTACGTTGTACGTTATACGTAATACGTTATACGTTATACGTTATACGTTATACGTTATACGTTATACGTTATACGTTATACGTTATACGTTATACGTTATACGTTATACGTTATACGTTAAACGTTATACGCTGTACGTTATACGTTATACGTTATACGTTACACGTTGTACGTTGTACGTTATACGTTATACGTTGTATGTTATACGTTGTACGTTATACGTTATACGTTGTACGTTATACGTTGTACATTATACGTTGTACGTTATACGTTATACGCTGTACGTTATACGTTATACGTTATACGTTATACGTTGTACGTTATACGCTGTACGTTATACGCTGTACATTATACGTTGTACGTTATACGTTATACGTTATACGTTATACGTTACACGTTGTACGTTGTACGTTACACGTTGTACGTTGTACGTTATACGTTGTACGTTATACGTTGTACGTTGTACGTTATACGTTGTACGTTATACGTTGTACGATATACGTTGTACGTTATACGTTGTACGTTATATGTTATACGTTACACGTTGTACGATGTACGTTATACGATATACGTTATACGTTATACGTTATACGTTATACGTTATGGGCTGTACGTTATACGTTATACGTTATACGCTGTACGTTATACGTTATACGTTATACGTTATACGTTACACGTTGTACGTTGAACGTTATACGTTATACGTTGTATGTTATACGTTGTACGTTATACGTTATACGTTGTACGTTATACGTTGTACATTATACGTTGTACGTTATACGTTATACGCTGTACGTTATACGTTATACGTTATACGTTATACGTTATACGTTGTACGTTATACGCTGTACGTTATACGCTGTACATTATACGCTGTACGTTATACGTTATACGTTATACGTTACACGTTGTACGTTGTACGTTATACGTTGTTCGTTATACGTTGTACGTTGTACGTTATACGTTGTACGTTATACGTTGTACGATATACGTTGTATGTTATACGTTGTACGTTATACGTTATACGTTGTACGTTATACGTTGTATGTTATACGTTATACGCTGTACGTTATACGTTATACGTTATACGTTATACGTTATACGTTATACGTTATACGATATACGTTATACGTTATACGTTATACGTTATACGTTATACGCTGTACGTTATACGCTGTACGTTATACGCTGTACGTTATACGCTGTACGTTATACGTTGTACATTATACGTTATACGTTATACGTTATACGCTGTACGTTATACGCTGTACGTTATAAGTTATACGTTATACGTTATACGTTACACGTTGTACGTTGTACGTTATACGTTGTACATTATACGTTGTACGTTATACGTTATACGCTGTACGTTATACGTTATACGTTACATGTTGTACGTTGTACGTTATACGTTGTACGTTATACGTTGTATGTTATACCTTATACGTTATACGTTATACGCTGTACGTTATACGCTGTACGTTATACGTTATACGTTACACGTTATACGTTATACGTTATACGCTGTAAATTATACGTTATACGTTATACGTTATACGCTGTACGTTATACGCTGTACGTTATACGTTATACGTTATACGTTGTACGTTATACGCTGTACGTTATACCTTATACGTTATACGTTATACGCTGAACGTTATACGCTGTACGTTATACGTTATACGTTATACGTTATACGTTATACGTTATACGTTATACGTTATACGTTATACGTTATACGTTATACGTTATACATTATACGTTATACGTTATACGTAATACGTTATACGTTATACGTTATACGTTATACGTTATACGTTATACGTTATACGTTATACGTTGTACGTTATACGCTGTACGTTATACGCTGTACGTTATACGCTGTACGTTATACGTTATACGTTATACGTTACACGTTGTACGTTGTACGTTACACGTTATACGTTATACGTTATACGTTATACGTTATACGTTATACGCAATACGTTATACGTTATACGTTATACGTTATACGTTATACGTTATACGTAATACGTTATACGTTATACGTTATACGTTATACGTTATACGTTATACGTTATACGTTATACGTTATACGTTATACGTTATACGTTATACGTTATACGTTATACGTTAAACGTTATACGTTATACGTCGTACGTTATACGCTGTACGTTATACGCTGTACGTTATACGCTGTACGTTATACCTTATACGTTATACGTTACACGTTGTACGTTGTACGTTATACGTTGTACGTTGTACGTTATACGTAATACGTTATACGTTATACGTTATACGTTATACGTTATACGTTATACGTTATACGTTATACGTTATACGTTATACGTTATACGTTAAACGTTATACGCTGTACGTTATACGTTATACGTTATACGTTACACGTTGTACGTTGTACGTTATACGTTATACGTTGTATGTTATACGTTGTACGTTATACGTTATACGTTGTACGTTATACGTTGTACATTATACGTTGTACGTTATACGTTATACGCGGTACGTTATACGTTATACGTTATACGTTATACGTTGTACGTTATACGCTGTACGTTATACGCTGTACATTATACGTTGTACGTTATACGTTATACGTTATACGTTATACGTTACACGTTGTACGTTGTACGTTACACGTTGTACGTTGTACGTTATACGTTGTACGTTATACGTTGTACGTTGTACGTTATACGTTGTACGTTATACGTTGTACGATATACGTTGTACGTTATACGTTGTACGTTATATGTTATACGTTACACGTTGTACGATGTACGTTATACGATATACGTTATACGTTATACGTTATACGTTATGGGCTGTACGTTATACGTTATACGTTATACGCTGTACGTTATACGTTATACGTTATACGTTATACGTTACACGTTGTACGTTGAACGTTATACGTTATACGTTGTATGTTATACGTTGTACGTTATACGTTATACGTTGTACGTTATACGTTGTACATTATACGTTGTACGTTATACGTTATACGCTGTACGTTATACGTTATACGTTATACGTTATACGTTATACGTTGTACGTTATACGCTGTACGTTATACGCTGTACATTATACGCTGTACGTTATACGTTATACGTTATACGTTACACGTTGTACGTTGTACGTTATACGTTGTTCGTTATACGTTGTACGTTGTACGTTATACGTTGTACGTTATACGTTGTACGATATACGTTGTATGTTATACGTTGTACGTTATACGTTATACGTTGTACGTTATACGTTGTATGTTATACGTTATACGCTGTACGTTATACGTTATACGTTATACGTTATACGTTATACGTTATACGTTATACGATATACGTTATACGTTATACGTTATACGTTATACGTTATACGCTGTACGTTATACGCTGTACGTTATACGCTGTACGTTATACGCTGTACGTTATACGTTGTACATTATACGTTATACGTTATACGTTATACGCTGTACGTTATACGCTGTACGTTATAAGTTATACGTTATACGTTATACGTTACACGTTGTACGTTGTACGTTATACGTTGTACATTATACGTTGTACGTTATACGTTATACGCTGTACGTTATACGTTATACGTTACATGTTGTACGTTGTACGTTATACGTTGTACGTTATACGTTGTATGTTATACCTTATACGTTATACGTTATACGCTGTACGTTATACGCTGTACGTTATACGTTATACGTTACACGTTATACGTTATACGTTATACGCTGTAAATTATACGTTATACGTTATACGTTATACGTTATACGCTGTACGTTATACGCTGTACGTTATACGTTATACGTTATACGTTGTACGTTATACGCTGTACGTTATACCTTATACGTTATACGTTATACGCTGAACGTTATACGCTGTACGTTATACGTTATACGATATACGTTATACGTTATACGTTATACGTTATACGTTATACGTTATACGTTATACGTTATACGTTATACATTATACGTTATACGTTATACGTAATACGTTATACGTTATACGTTATACGTTATACGTTATACGTTATACGTTATACGTTATACGTTGTACGTTATACGCTGTACGTTATACGCTGTACGTTATACGCTGTACGTTATACGTTATACGTTATACGTTACACGTTGTACGTTGTACGTTACACGTTGTACGTTGTACGTTATACGTTGTACGTAATACGTTGTACGTTGTACGTTATACGTTGTACGTTATACGTTGTACGATATACGTTGTACGTTATACGTTGTACGTTATATGTTATACGTTACACGTTGTACGATGTACGTTATACGATATACGTTATACGTTATACGTTATACGTTATACGTTATGGGCTGTACGTTATACGTTATACGTTATACGCTGTACGTTATACGTTATACGTTATACGTTATACGTTACACGTTGTACGTTGCACGTTATACGTTATACGTTGTATGTTATACGTTGTACGTTATACGTTATACGTTGTACGTTATACGTTGTACATTATACGTTGTACGTTATACGTTATACGCTGTACGTTATACGTTATACGTTATACGTTATACGTTGTACGTTATACGCTGTACGTTATACGCTGTACGTTATACGCTGTACATTATACGCTGTACGTTATACGTTATACGTTATACGTTACACGTTGTACGTTGTACGTTATACGTTGTACGTTATACGTTGTACGTTGTACGTTATACGTTGTACATTATACGTTGTATGTTATACGTTATACGCTGTACGTTATACGTTATACGTTATACGTTATACGTTATACGTTATACGTTATACGTTATACGTTATACGTTATACGTTATACGTTATACGTTATACGCTGTACGATATACCTTATACGTTATACGTTATACGCTGTACGTTATACGCTGTACGTTATAAGTTATACGTTATACGTTATACGTTACACGTTGTACGTTGTACGTTATACGTTGTACATTATACGTTGTACGTTATACGTTATACGCTGTACGTTATACGTTATACGTTATACGTTATACGTTATACGTTATACGTTATACGGTATACGGTATACGTTATACGTTATACGCTGTACGTTATACGCTGTACGTTATACGCTGTACGTTATACGCTGTACGTTATATGTTATACGTTATACGTTACACGTTGTACGTTGTACGTTATACGTTGTACGTTATACGATGTACGTTGTACGTTATACGTTGTACGTTATACGTTGTACGTTATACGTTGTACGTTATACGATGTACGTTGTACGTTATACGTTGTACGTTATACGTTGTACGATATACGTTGTACGTTATACGTTGTACGTTATACGTTATACGTTGTACGTGATACGTTGTATGTTATACGTTATACGCTGTACGTTATACGTTATACGTTATACGTTATACGTTATACGTTATACGTTATACGTTATACGTTATACGTTGTACGTTATATGTTGTACGTTATATGGTATACGTTACACGTTGTACGATGTACGTTATACATTATACGTTATACGTTATACGTTATACGTTATACGCTGTACGTTATACGTTATACGTTGTACATTATACGTTGTACGTTATACTTTATACGCTGTACATTATACGTTGTACGTTATACGTTATACGTTACACGTTGTACGTTGTACGTTATACGTTGTACGTTATACGTTGTACGTTGTACGTTATACGTTGTACGTTATACGTTGTACGATATACGTTGTACGTTATACGTTGTACGTTATACGTTATACGTTGTACGTGATACGTTGTATGTTATACGTTATACGCTGTACGTTATACGTTATACGTTATACGTTATACGTTATACGTTATACGTTATACGTTATACGTTATACGTTATACGTTATACGTTATACGTTATACGTTGTACGTTATATGTTGTACGTTATATGGTATACGTTACACGTTGTACGATGTACGTTATACATTATACGTTATACGTTATACGTTATACGTTATACGCTATACGTTATACGTTATACGTTATACGTTGTACGTTATATGTTGTACATTATACGTTGTACGTTATACGTTATACGCTGTACGTTATACGTTATACGTTACATGTTGTACGTTGTACGTTATACGTTGTACATTATACGTTATACGTTATACGTTATACGTTGTACGTTATACGTTATACGTTACACGTTGTACGTTGTACGTTATACGTTGTACGTTATACGTTGTACGTTGTACGTTATACGTTGTACGTTATACGTTGTACGATATACGTTGTACGTTATACGTTGTACGTTATACGTTATACGTTGTACGTGATACGTTGTATGTTATACGTTATACGCTGTACGTTATACGTTATACGTTATACGTTATACGTTATACGTTATACGTTATACGTTATACGTTGTACGTTATATGTTGTACGTTATATGGTATACGTTACACGTTGTACGATGTACGTTATACATTATACGTTATACGTTATACGTTATACGTTATACGCTGTACGTTATACGCTGTACGTTATACGTTATACGTTATACGTTACACGTTGTACGTTGTACGTTATACGTTGTACGTTATACGATGTACGTTGTACGTTATACGTTGTACGTTATACCTTGTACGATATACGTTGTACGTTATACGTTGTACGTTATACGTTATACGTTGTACGTGATACGTTGTATGTTATACGTTATACGCTGTACGTTATACGTTATACGTTATACGTTATACGTTATACGTTATACGTTATACGTTATACGTTATACGTTATACGTTATACGTTATACGTTATACGTTATACGTTATACGTTATACGTTGTACGTTATATGTTGTACGTTATATGTTATACGTTACACGTTGTACGATGTACGTTACACATTATACGTTATACGTTATACGTTATACGTTATACGTTATACGTTATACGGTATACGGTATACGGTATACGGTATACGGTATACGTTATACGTTGTACGTTATACGTTATACGTTATACGTTATACGTTATACGTTATACGTTATACGTTATACGTTATACGATATACGTTATACGTTATACGTTATACGTTATACGTTATACGTTATGGGCTGTACGTTATACGTTATACGTTATACGCTGTACGTTATACGTTATACGATATACGTTACACGTTGTACGTTGTACGTTATACGTTATACGTTGTATGTTATACTTTGTACGTTATACGTTATACGTTGTACCTTATACGTTGTACATTATACGTTATACGTTATACGTTATACGTTATACGTTATACGCTGTACGTTATACGCTGTACGTTATACGTTATACGTTATACGTTGTACGTTATACGCTGTACATTATACCTTATACGTTATACGTTATACGCTGTACGTTATACACTGTACGTTATAAGTTATACGTTATACGTTATACGTTACACGTTGTACGTTGTACGTTATACGTTGTACATTATACGTTGTACGTTATACGTTATACGCTGTACGTTATACGTTATACGTTACATGTTGTACGTTGTACGTTATACGTTGTACGTTATACGTTGTACGTTATACGTTGTATGTTATACGTTATACGCTGTACGTTATACGTTATACGTTTTACGTTATACGTTATACGTTATACGTTATACGCTGTACGTTATACGCTGTACGTTATACGTTATACGTTATACGTTGTACGTTATACGCTGTACGTTATACCTTATACGTTATACGTTATACGCTGTACGTTATACGCTGTACGTTATACGTTATACGTCACAAGTTATACGTTATACGTTATACGCTGTACGTTATACGCTGTACGTTACACGCTGTACGTTATACGTTATACGTTATACGTTGTACGTTATACGTTATACGTTATACGCTGTACGATATACGTTATACGTTATACGTTACACGTTGTACGTTGTACGTTATACGTTATACGTTGTATGTTATACGTCGTACGTTATACGTTATACGTTGTACGTTGTACGTTATACGTTATACGTTGTATGTTATACGTCGTACGTTATACGTTATACGTTGTACGTTATACGTTGTACATTATACGTTGTATGTTATACGTTATACGCTGTACGTTATACGTTATACGTTATACGTTATACGTTATACGTTATACGTTATACGTTATACGTTATACGTTATACGTTATACGTTATACGTTATACGCTGTACGATATACCTTATACGTTATACGTTATACGCTGTACGTTATACGCTGTACGTTATAAGTTATACGTTATACGTTATACGTTACACGTTGTACGTTGTACGTTATACGTTGTACATTATACGTTGTACGTTATACGTTATACGCTGTTCGTTATACGTTATACGTTATACGTTATACGTTATACGTTATACGTTATACGTTATACGTTATACGTTATACGGTATACGGTATACGTTATACGTTATACGCTGTACGTTATACGCTGTACGTTATACGCTGTACGTTATACGCTGTACGTTATATGTTATACGTTATACGTTACACGTTGTACGTTGTACGTTATACGTTGTACGTTATACGATGTACGTTGTACGTTATACGTTGTACGTTATACGTTGTACGATATACGTTGTACGTTATACGTTGTACGTTATACGTTATACGTTGTACGTGATACGTTGTATGTTATACGTTATACGCTGTACGTTATACGTTATACGTTATACGTTATACGTTATACGTTATACGTTATACGTTATACGTTATACGTTATACGTTATACGTTATACGTTGTACGTTATACGTTGTACGTTATATGTTGTACGTTATATGTTATACGTTACACGTTGTACGATGTACGTTATACATTATACGTTATACGTTATACGTTATACGTTATACGTTATACGTTATACGGTATACGGTATACGGTATACGGTATACGGTATACGTTATACGTTGTACGTTATACGCTGTACGTTATACGCTGTACATTATACGCTGTACGTTATACGTTATACGTTATACGTTACACGTTGTACGTTGTACGTTATACGTTGTACGTTATACGTTGTACGTTGTACGTTATACGTTGTACGTTATACGTTGTACGATATACGTTGTACGTTATACGTTGTACGTTATACGTTATACGTTGTACGTTATACGTTGTATGTTATACGTTATACGCTGTACGTTATACGTTATACGTTATACGTTATACGTTATACGTTATACGTTATACGTTATACGTTATACGTTATACGTTATACGTTATACGATATACGTTATACGTTATACGTTATACGTTATACGTTATACGTTATACGTTATACGTTATACGTTATACGATATACGTTGTACGTTATACGTTGTACGTTACACGTTGTACGTTGTACGTTATACGCTGTACATTATACGCTGTACGTTATACGTTATACGTTATACGGTACACGTTGTACGTTGTACGTTATACGTTGTACGTTATACGTTGTACGTTATACGTTGTACGTTATACGCTGCACGTTATACGCTGTACGTTATACGTTATACGTTATACGTTGAACGTTATACGTTATACGTTATACGCTGTACGTTATACGTTAAACGTTATACGTTACTCGTTGTACGTTATACGCTGTACGTTATACGTTATACGTTATACGTTACACGTTGTACGTTGTACGTTATACGTTGTACATTATACGTTGTACGTTATACGTTATACGCTGTACGTTATACGTTATACGTTACATGTTGTACGTTGTACGTTATACGTTGTACGTTATACGTTGTACGTTATACGTTGTATGTTATACGTTATACGCTGTACGTTATACGTTATACGTTTTACGTTATACGTTATACGTTACACGTTGTACGTTGTACGTTATACGTTGTACGTTATACGATGTACGTTGTACGTTATACGTTATACGTTATACGTTATACGTTATACGTTATACGTTATACGTTATACGTTATACGTTATACGTTATACGTTATACGTTATACGTTGTACGTTATATGTTGTACGTTATATGTTATACGTTACACGTTGTACGATGTACGTTACACATTATACGTTATACGTTATACGTTATACGTTATACGTTATACGTTATACGGTATACGGTATACGGTATACGGTATACGGTATACGTTATACGTTGTACGTTATACGTTATACGTTATACGTTATACGTTATACGTTATACGTTATACGTTATACGTTATACGATATACGTTATACGTTATACGTTATACGTTATACGTTATACGTTATGGGCTGTACGTTATACGTTATACGTTATACGCTGTACGTTATACGTTATACGATATACGTTACACGTTGTACGTTGTACGTTATACGTTATACGTTGTATGTTATACTTTGTACGTTATACGTTATACGTTGTACCTTATACGTTGTACATTATACGTTATACGTTATACGTTATACGTTATACGTTATACGCTGTACGTTATACGCTGTACGTTATACGTTATACGTTATACGTTGTACGTTATACGCTGTACATTATACCTTATACGTTATACGTTATACGCTGTACGTTATACACTGTACGTTATAAGTTATACGTTATACGTTATACGTTACACGTTGTACGTTGTACGTTATACGTTGTACATTATACGTTGTACGTTATACGTTATACGCTGTACGTTATACGTTATACGTTACATGTTGTACGTTGTACGTTATACGTTGTACGTTATACGTTGTACGTTATACGTTGTATGTTATACGTTATACGCTGTACGTTATACGTTATACGTTTTACGTTATACGTTATACGTTATACGTTATACGCTGTACGTTATACGCTGTACGTTATACGTTATACGTTATACGTTGTACGTTATACGCTGTACGTTATACCTTATACGTTATACGTTATACGCTGTACGTTATACGCTGTACGTTATACGTTATACGTCACAAGTTATACGTTATACGTTATACGCTGTACGTTATACGCTGTACGTTACACGCTGTACGTTATACGTTATACGTTATACGTTGTACGTTATACGTTATACGTTATACGCTGTACGATATACGTTATACGTTATACGTTACACGTTGTACGTTGTACGTTATACGTTATACGTTGTATGTTATACGTCGTACGTTATACGTTATACGTTGTACGTTGTACGTTATACGTTATACGTTGTATGTTATACGTCGTACGTTATACGTTATACGTTGTACGTTATACGTTGTACATTATACGTTGTATGTTATACGTTATACGCTGTACGTTATACGTTATACGTTATACGTTATACGTTATACGTTATACGTTATACGTTATACGTTATACGTTATACGTTATACGTTATACGTTATACGCTGTACGATATACCTTATACGTTATACGTTATACGCTGTACGTTATACGCTGTACGTTATAAGTTATACGTTATACGTTATACGTTACACGTTGTACGTTGTACGTTATACGTTGTACATTATACGTTGTACGTTATACGTTATACGCTGTACGTTATACGTTATACGTTATACGTTATACGTTATACGTTATACGTTATACGTTATACGTTATACGTTATACGGTATACGGTATACGTTATACGTTATACGCTGTACGTTATACGCTGTACGTTATACGCTGTACGTTATACGCTGTACGTTATATGTTATACGTTATACGTTACACGTTGTACGTTGTACGTTATACGTTGTACGTTATACGATGTACGTTGTACGTTATACGTTGTACGTTATACGTTGTACGATATACGTTGTACGTTATACGTTGTACGTTATACGTTATACGTTGTACGTGATACGTTGTATGTTATACGTTATACGCTGTACGTTATACGTTGTACGTGATACGTTGTATGTTATACGTTATACGCTGTACGTTATACGTTATACGTTATACGTTATACGTTATACGTTATACGTTATACGTTATACGTTATACGTTATACGTTATACGTTATACGTTGTACGTTATACGTTGTACGTTATATGTTGTACGTTATATGTTATACGTTACACGTTGTACGATGTACGTTATACATTATACGTTATACGTTATACGTTATACGTTATACGTTATACGTTATACGGTATACGGTATACGGTATACGGTATACGGTATACGTTATACGTTGTACGTTATACGCTGTACGTTATACGCTGTACATTATACGCTGTACGTTATACGTTATACGTTATACGTTACACGTTGTACGTTGTACGTTATACGTTGTACGTTATACGTTGTACGTTGTACGTTATACGTTGTACGTTATACGTTGTACGATATACGTTGTACGTTATACGTTGTACGTTATACGTTATACGTTGTACGTTATACGTTGTATGTTATACGTTATACGCTGTACGTTATACGTTATACGTTATACGTTATACGTTATACGTTATACGTTATACGTTATACGTTATACGTTATACGTTATACGTTATACGATATACGTTATACGTTATACGTTATACGTTATACGTTATACGTTATACGTTATACGTTATACGTTATACGATATACGTTGTACGTTATACGTTGTACGTTACACGTTGTACGTTGTACGTTATACGCTGTACATTATACGCTGTACGTTATACGTTATACGTTATACGGTACACGTTGTACGTTGTACGTTATACGTTGTACGTTATACGTTGTACGTTATACGTTGTACGTTATACGCTGCACGTTATACGCTGTACGTTATACGTTATACGTTATACGTTGAACGTTATACGTTATACGTTATACGCTGTACGTTATACGTTAAACGTTATACGTTACTCGTTGTACGTTATACGCTGTACGTTATACGTTATACGTTATACGTTACACGTTGTACGTTGTACGTTATACGTTGTACGTTATACGTTGTACGTTGTACGTTATACGTTGTACGTTATACGTTGTACGATATACGTTGTACGTTATACGTTGTACGTTATACGTTATACGTTGTACGTTATACGTTGTATGTTATACGTTATACGCTGTACGTTATACGTTATACGTTATACGTTATACGTTATACGCTGTACGTTATACGTTATACGTTGTACATTATACGTTGTACGTTATACTTTATACGCTGTACATTATACGTTGTACGTTATACGTTATACGTTACACGTTGTACGTTGTACGTTATACGTTGTACGTTATACGTTGTACGTTGTACGTTATACGTTGTACGTTATACGTTGTACGATATACGTTGTACGTTATACGTTGTACGTTATACGTTATACGTTGTACGTGATACGTTGTATGTTATACGTTATACGCTGTACGTTATACGTTATACGTTATACGTTATACGTTATACGTTATACGTTATACGTTATACGTTATACGTTATACGTTATACGTTATACGTTATACGTTGTACGTTATATGTTGTACGTTATATGGTATACGTTACACGTTGTACGATGTACGTTATACATTATACGTTATACGTTATACGTTATACGTTATACGCTATACGTTATACGTTATACGTTATACGTTGTACGTTATATGTTGTACATTATACGTTGTACGTTATACGTTATACGCTGTACGTTATACGTTATACGTTACATGTTGTACGTTGTACGTTATACGTTGTACATTATACGTTATACGTTATACGTTATACGTTGTACGTTATACGTTATACGTTACACGTTGTACGTTGTACGTTATACGTTGTACGTTATACGTTGTACGTTGTACGTTATACGTTGTACGTTATACGTTGTACGATATACGTTGTACGTTATACGTTGTACGTTATACGTTATACGTTGTACGTGATACGTTGTATGTTATACGTTATACGCTGTACGTTATACGTTATACGTTATACGTTATACGTTATACGTTATACGTTATACGTTATACGTTATACGTTATACGTTATACGTTATACGTTATACGTTGTACGTTATATGTTGTACGTTATATGGTATACGTTACACGTTGTACGATGTACGTTATACATTATACGTTATACGTTATACGTTATACGTTATACGCTGTACGTTATACGCTGTACGTTATACGTTATACGTTATACGTTACACGTTGTACGTTGTACGTTATACGTTGTACGTTATACGATGTACGTTGTACGTTATACGTTGTACGTTATACCTTGTACGATATACGTTGTACGTTATACGTTGTAGGTTATACGTTATACGTTGTACGTGATACGTTGTATGTTATACGTTATACGCTGTACGTTATACGTTATACGTTATACGTTATACGTTATACGTTATACGTTATACGTTATACGTTATACGTTATACGTTATACGTTATACGTTATACGTTATACGTTATACGTTGTACGTTATATGTTGTACGTTATATGTTATACGTTACACGTTGTACGATGTACGTTACACATTATACGTTATACGTTATACGTTATACGTTATACGTTATACGTTATACGGTATACGGTATACGGTATACGGTATACGGTATACGTTATACGTTGTACGTTATACGTTATACGTTATACGTTATACGTTATACGTTATACGTTATACGTTATACGTTATACGATATACGTTATACGTTATACGTTATACGTTATACGTTATACGTTATGGGCTGTACGTTATACGTTATACGTTATACGTTATACGCTGTACGTTATACGTTATACGATATACGTTACACGTTGTACGTTGTACGTTATACGTTATACGTTGTATGTTATACTTTGTACGTTATACGTTATACGTTGTACCTTATACGTTGTACATTATACGTTATACGTTATACGTTATACGTTATACGTTATACGCTGTACGTTATACGCTGTACGTTATACGTTATACGTTATACGTTGTACGTTATACGCTGTACATTATACCTTATACGTTATACGTTATACGCTGTACGTTATACACTGTACGTTATAAGTTATACGTTATACGTTATACGTTACACGTTGTACGTTGTACGTTATACGTTGTACATTATACGTTGTACGTTATACGTTATACGCTGTACGTTATACGTTATACGTTACATGTTGTACGTTGTACGTTATACGTTGTACGTTATACGTTGTACGTTATACGTTGTATGTTATACGTTATACGCTGTACGTTATACGTTATACGTTTTACGTTATACGTTATACGTTATACGTTATACGCTGTACGTTATACGCTGTACGTTATACGTTATACGTTATACGTTGTACGTTATACGCTGTACGTTATACCTTATACGTTATACGTTATACGCTGTACGTTATACGCTGTACGTTATACGTTATACGTCACAAGTTATACGTTATACGTTATACGCTGTACGTTATACGCTGTACGTTACACGCTGTACGTT
>CAKAJA020000634.1:0-27591 GCA_916610235.2 Lasioglossum morio | reverse complement strand
GTGTAACGTATAACGTATAACGTACAGCGTATAACGTATAACGTATAACGTACAACGTATAACGTACAGCGTATAACGTACAGCGTATAACGTACAGCGTATAACGTATAACGTATAACGTATAACGTATAACGTATAACGTATAACGTATATCGTATAACGTATAACGTATAACGTATAACGTATAACGTATAACATATAACGTATAACGTATAACGTACAGCGTATAACGTATAACGTACAACGTATAACGTTCAACGTACAACGTACAACATGTAACGTATAACGTATAACGTATAACGTACAGCGTATAACGTACAGCGTATAACGTACAGCGTATAACGTATAACGTATAACGTATAACGTATAACGTATAACGTGTAACGTATAACGTATAACGTACAACGTACAACGTGTAACGTATAACGTATAACGTACAACGTATAACGTACAGCGTATAACGTACAGCGTATAACGTACAGCGTATAACGTACAGCGTATAACGTATAACGTATATCGTATAACGTATAACGTGTATCGTATAACGTATAACGTATAACGTATAACGTATAACGTATAACATATAACGTATAACGTATAACGTACAGCGTAAAACGTACAGCGTATAACGTATAACGTATAACGTGTAACGTATAACGTATAACGTACAGCGTATAACTTACAGCGTATAACGTATAAGGTATAACGTACAACGTATAACGTATACCGTATACCGTATAACGTATAACGTATAACGTATAACGTATAACGTATAACGTATAACGTATAACGTATAACGTATAACGTATAACGTATAACGTATAACGTATAACGTATAACGTATAACGTATAACGTATAACGTATAACGTATAACGTATAACGTATAACGTATAACGTATAACGTATAACGTATAACGTATAACGTATAACGTATAACGTACATCGTACAACGTGTAACGTATAACATATAACGTACAACATATAACGTACAACGTATAACGTATAACGTATAACGTATAACGTATAACGTAAAACGTATAACGTACAACGTATAACGTACAACGTACAACGTATAACGTACAACGTATAACGTACAACGAACAACGTGTAACGTATAACGTATAACGTATATCGTAAAACGTATAACGTATAACGTATAACGTATAACGTATATCGTATAACGTACATCGTACAGCGTGTAACGTATAACATATAACGTACAACATATAACGTACAACGTATAACGTATAACGTATAACGTATAACGTACAACGTATAACGTACAACGTATAACGTACAACGTACAACGTATAACGTACAACGTATAACGTACAACGTACAACGTGTAACGTATAACGTATAACGTATATCGTATAACGTACATCGTACAACGTGTAACGTATAACATATAACGTACAACATATAACGTACAACGTATAACGTATAACGTATAACGTACAACGTATAACGTACAACGTATAACGTACAACGTATAACGTACAACGTATAACGTACAACGTATAACGTACAACGTACAACGTGTAACGTATAACGTATAACGTATAACGTATAACGTACATCGTACAACGTGTAACGTATAACATATAACGTACAACATATAACGTACAACGTATAACGTACAACGTATAACGTACAACGTATAACGTACAACGTATAACGTACAACGTACAACGTGTTACGTATAACGTATAACGTATATCGTACAACGTATAACGTACAGCGTATAACGTATAACATACAACGTATAACGTACAACGTATAACGTACAACGTATAACGTACAACGTATAACGTACAACGTACAACGTGTAACGTATAACGTATAACGTACAGCGTATAACGTATAACGTACAACGTATAATGTACAACGTATAACGTACAACGTACAACGGGTAACGTATAACGTATAACGTATAACTTATAACGTACAGCGTATAACGTACAGCGTATAACGTATAACGTATAACGTATAACGTACAACGTATAACGTACAGCGTATAACGTACACCGTATAACGTACAGCGTATAACGTATAACGTATAACGTATAACGTATAACGTATATCGTATAACGTATAACGTATAACGTACAGCGTATAACGTACAGCGTATAACGTACAGCGTATAACGTATAACGTATAACGTATATCGTGTAACGTATAACGTATAACGTACAGCGTATAACGTACAGCGAATAACGTATAAGGTATAACGTACAACGTATAACGTATACCGTATACCGTATACCGTATAACGTATAACGTATAACGTATAACGTACAACGTACAACGTGTAACGTATAACGTATAACGTATAACGTATAACGTATAACGTATAACGTATAACGTATAACGTATAACGTATATCGTATAACGTATAACGTATAACGTATAACGTATAACGTATAACGTATAACGTATAACGTATAACGTATAACATATAACGTATAACTAATAACGTACAGCGTATAACGTATAACATACAACGTATAACGTACAACGTACAACGTGTAACGTACAACGTATAACGTATAACGTACAGCGTATAATGTACAGCGTATAACGTACAGCGTATAACGTATAACGTATAACGTATAACGTGTAACGTATAACGTATAACGTACAGCGTATAACGTACAGCGAATAACGTATAAGGTATAACGTACAACGTATAACGTATACCGTATACCGTATAACGTATAACGTATAACGTATAACGTATAACGTATAACGTATAACGTATAACGTATAACGTATAACGTATAACGTATAACGTATAACGTATAACGTATAACGTATAACGTATAACGTATAACGTATAACGTATAACGTATAACGTATAACGTATAACGTATAACGTATAACGTATAACGTATAACGTATAACGTATAACGTATAACGTACATCGTACAACGTGTAACGTAGAACATATAACGTACAACATATAACGTACAACGTATTACGTATAACGTATAACGTATAACGTACAACGTACAACGTATAACGTACAACGTATAACGTACAACGTATAACGTACAACGTATAACGTACAGCGTATAACGTACAGCGTATAACGTACAGCGTATAACGTACAGCGTATAACGTATAACGTATAACGTATAACGTATAACGTATAACGTATAACGTATAACGTACAACGTACAACGTGTAACGTATAACGTACAGCGTATAACGTATAACATACAACGTATAACGTACAACGTATAACGTACAATGTATAACGTACAACGTATAACGTACAACGTACAACGTATAATGTACAACGTATAACGTACAACGTACAACGGGTAACGTATAACGTATAACATATAACTTATAACGTACAGCGTATAACGTACAGCGTATAACGTATAACGTATAACGTATAACGTGTAACGTATAACGTATAACGTACAACGTACAACGTGTAACGTATAACGTACAGCGTATAACGTATAACATACAACGTATAACGTACAACGTATAACGTACAACGTATAACGTACAACGTATAACGTACAACGTACAACGTATAATGTACAACGTATAACGTACAACGTACAACGGGTAACGTATAACGTATAACATATAACTTATAACGTACAGCGTATAACGTACAGCGTATAACGTATAACGTATAACGTAAAACGTACAACGTATAACGTACAGCGTATAACGTACAGCGTATAACGTACAGCGTATAACGTACAGCGTATAACGTATAACGTATAACGTATAACGTATAACGTATAACGTATAACGTATAACGTATAACGTATAACGTATAACGTATAACATATAACGTATAACGTATAACGTATATCGTATAACATATAACGTATAACGTATAACGTATAACGTATAACATATAACGTATAACGTATAACGTACAGCGTATAACGTATAACATACAACGTATAACGTACAACGTATAACGTACAACGTATAACGTACAACGTACAACGTATAATGTACAACGTATAACGTACAACGTACAACGGGTAACGTATAACGTATAACATATAACTTATAACGTACAGCGTATAACGTACAGCGTATAACGTATAACGTATAACGTAAAACGTATAACGTATAACGTATAACGTATAACGTATAACGTACAGCGTATAACGTATAACATACAACGTATAAAGTACAACGTATAACGTGTAAAGTACAACGTATAACGTATAACGTACAGCGTATAATGTACAGCGTATAACGTACAGCGTATAACGTATAACGTATAACGTATAACGTGTAACGTATAACGTATAACGTACAGCGTATAACGTACAGCGAATAACGTATAAGGTATAACGTACAACGTATAACGTATACCGTATACCGTATAACGTATAACGTATAACGTATAACGTATAACGTATAACGTATAACGTATAACGTATAACGTATAACGTATAACGTATAACGTATAACGTATAACGTATAACGTATAACGTATAACGTATAACGTATAACGTATAACGTATAACGTATAACGTATAACGTATAACGTATAACGTATAACGTATAACGTATAACGTATAACGTATAACGTATAACGTATAACGTATAACGTACAACGTGTAACGTATAACGTATAACGTACAGCGTATAACGTACAGCGTATAACGTATAACGTATAACGTATAACGTGTAACGTATAACGTATAACGTACAACGTACAACGTGTAACGTATAACGTACAGCGTATAACGTATAACATACAACGTATAACGTACAACGTATAACGTACAATGTATAACGTACAACGTATAACGTACAACGTACAACGTATAATGTACAACGTATAACGTACAACGTACAACGGGTAACGTATAACGTATAACATATAACTTATAACGTACAGCGTATAACGTACAGCGTATAACGTATAACGTATAACGTATAACGTGTGACGTATAACGTATAACGTACAACGTATAACGTACAACGTATAACGTACAACGTACAACGTATAATGTACAACGTATAACGTACAACGTACAACGGGTAACGTATAACGTATAACATATAACTTATAACGTACAGCGTATAACGTACAGCGTATAACGTATAACGTATAACGTAAAACGTACAACGTATAACGTACAGCGTATAACGTACAGCGTATAACGTACAGCGTATAACGTATAACGTATAACGTAAAACGTACAACGTATAACGTACAGCGTATAACGTACAGCGTATAACGTACAGCGTATAACGTACAGCGTATAACGTATAACGTATAACGTATAACGTATAACGTATAACGTATAACGTATAACGTATAACGTACAACGTACAACGTGTAACGTATAACGTACAGCGTATAACGTATAACATACAACGTATAACGTACAACGTATAACGTACAATGTATAACGTACAACGTATAACGTACAACGTACAACGTATAATGTACAACGTATAACGTACAACGTACAACGGGTAACGTATAACGTATAACATATAACTTATAACGTACAGCGTATAACGTACAGCGTATAACGTATAACGTATAACGTATAACGTGTAACGTATAACGTATAACGTACAACGTACAACGTGTAACGTATAACGTACAGCGTATAACGTATAGAATACAACGTATAACGTACAACGTATAACGTACAACGTATAACGTACAACGTACAACGTATAATGTACAACGTATAACGTACAACGTACAACGGGTAACGTATAACGTATAACATATAACTTATAACGTACAGCGTATAACGTACAGCGTATAACGTATAACGTATAACGTAAAACGTACAACGTATAACGTACAGCGTATAACGTACAACGTATAATGTACAACGTATAACGTACAACGTACAACGGGTAACGTATAACGTATAACGTATAACTTATAACGTACAGCGTATAACGTACAGCGTATAACGTATAACGTATAACGTACAACGTATAACGTACAGCGTATAACGTACACCGTATAACGTACAGCGTATAACGTATAACGTATAACGTATAACGTATAACGTATATCGTATAACGTATAACGTATAACGTACAGCGTATAACGTACAGCGTATAACGTACAGCGTATAACGTATAACGTATAACGTATATCGTGTAACGTATAACGTATAACGTACAGCGTATAACGTACAGCGAATAACGTATAAGGTATAACGTACAACGTATAACGTATACCGTATACCGTATACCGTATAACGTATAACGTATAACGTATAACGTATAACGTATAACGTATAACGTATAACGTATAACGTATAACGTATAACGTATAACGTATAACGTATAACGTATAACGTATAACGTATAACGTATAACGTATAACGTATAACGTATAACGTATAACGTATAACGTATAACGTATAACGTATAACGTATAACGTATAACGTATAATGTATAACGTATAACGTATAACGTACATCGTACAACGTGTAACGTATAACATATAACGTACAACATATAACGTACAACGTATAACGTATAACGTATAACGTATAACATACAACGTATTACGTACAACGTATAACGTACAACGTATAACGTACAACGTATAACGTACAACGTATAACGTACAACGTACAACGTATAACGTACAACGTATAACGTACAACGTACAACGTGTAACGTATAACGTATAACATATATCGTATAACGTATAACGTATAACGTATAACGTATAACGTACAACGTGTAACGTATAACGTATAACGTACAGCGTATAACGTATAACGTATAACGTACAACGTATAACGTACAGCGTATAACGTACAGCGTATAACGTACAGCGTATAACGTATAACGTATAACGTATAACGTATAACGTATAACGTATAACGTATATCGTATAACGTATAACGTATAACGTATAACGTATAACGTATAACATATAACGTATAACGTATAACGTACAGCGTATAACGTATAACGTACAACGTATAACGTTCAACGTACAACGTACAACATGTAACGTATAACGTATAACGTATAACGTACAGCGTATAACGTACAGCGTATAACGTACAGCGTATAACGTATAACGTATAACGTATAACGTATAACGTATAACGTGTAACGTATAACGTATAACGTACAACGTACAACGTGTAACGTATAACGTATAACGTACAACGTATAACGTACAGCGTATAACGTACAGCGTATAACGTACAGCGTATAACGTACAGCGTATAACGTATAACGTATATCGTATAACGTATAACGTGTATCGTATAACGTATAACGTATAACGTATAACGTATAACGTATAACATATAACGTATAACGTATAACGTACAGCGTAAAACGTACAGCGTATAACGTATAACGTATAACGTGTAACGTATAACGTATAACGTACAGCGTATAACTTACAGCGTATAACGTATAAGGTATAACGTACAACGTATAACGTATACCGTATACCGTATAACGTATAACGTATAACGTATAACGTATAACGTATAACGTATAACGTATAACGTATAACGTATAACGTATAACGTATAACGTATAACGTATAACGTATAACGTATAACGTATAACGTATAACGTATAACGTATAACGTATAACGTATAACGTATAACGTATAACGTATAACGTATAACGTATAACGTATAACGTATAACGTATAACGTATAACGTATAACGTACATCGTACAACGTGTAACGTATAACATATAACGTACAACATATAACGTACAACGTATAACGTATAACGTATAACGTATAACGTATAACGTAAAACGTATAACGTACAACGTATAACGTACAACGTACAACGTATAACGTACAACGTATAACGTACAACGAACAACGTGTAACGTATAACGTATAACGTATATCGTAAAACGTATAACGTATAACGTATAACGTATAACGTATATCGTATAACGTACATCGTACAGCGTGTAACGTATAACATATAACGTACAACATATAACGTACAACGTATAACGTATAACGTATAACGTATAACGTACAACGTATAACGTACAACGTATAACGTACAACGTACAACGTATAACGTACAACGTATAACGTACAACGTACAACGTACAACGTGTAACGTATAACGTATAACGTATATCGTATAACGTACATCGTACAACGTGTAACGTATAACATATAACGTACAACATATAACGTACAACGTATAACGTATAACGTATAACGTACAACGTATAACGTACAACGTATAACGTACAACGTATAACGTACAACGTATAACGTACAACGTATAACGTACAACGTACAACGTGTAACGTATAACGTATAACGTATAACGTATAACGTACATCGTACAACGTGTAACGTATAACATATAACGTACAACATATAACGTACAACGTATAACGTACAACGTATAACGTACAACGTATAACGTACAACGTATAACGTACAACGTACAACGTGTTACGTATAACGTATAACGTATATCGTACAACGTATAACGTACAGCGTATAACGTATAACATACAACGTATAACGTACAACGTATAACGTACAACGTATAACGTACAACGTATAACGTACAACGTACAACGTGTAACGTATAACGTATAACGTACAGCGTATAACGTATAACGTACAACGTATAATGTACAACGTATAACGTACAACGTACAACGGGTAACGTATAACGTATAACGTATAACTTATAACGTACAGCGTATAACGTACAGCGTATAACGTATAACGTATAACGTATAACGTACAACGTATAACGTACAGCGTATAACGTACACCGTATAACGTACAGCGTATAACGTATAACGTATAACGTATAACGTATAACGTATATCGTATAACGTATAACGTATAACGTACAGCGTATAACGTACAGCGTATAACGTACAGCGTATAACGTATAACGTATAACGTATATCGTGTAACGTATAACGTATAACGTACAGCGTATAACGTACAGCGAATAACGTATAAGGTATAACGTACAACGTATAACGTATACCGTATACCGTATACCGTATAACGTATAACGTATAACGTATAACGTACAACGTACAACGTGTAACGTATAACGTATAACGTATAACGTATAACGTATAACGTATAACGTATAACGTATAACGTATAACGTATATCGTATAACGTATAACGTATAACGTATAACGTATAACGTATAACGTATAACGTATAACGTATAACGTATAACATATAACGTATAACTAATAACGTACAGCGTATAACGTATAACATACAACGTATAACGTACAACGTACAACGTGTAACGTACAACGTATAACGTATAACGTACAGCGTATAATGTACAGCGTATAACGTACAGCGTATAACGTATAACGTATAACGTATAACGTGTAACGTATAACGTATAACGTACAGCGTATAACGTACAGCGAATAACGTATAAGGTATAACGTACAACGTATAACGTATACCGTATACCGTATAACGTATAACGTATAACGTATAACGTATAACGTATAACGTATAACGTATAACGTATAACGTATAACGTATAACGTATAACGTATAACGTATAACGTATAACGTATAACGTATAACGTATAACGTATAACGTATAACGTATAACGTATAACGTATAACGTATAACGTATAACGTATAACGTATAACGTATAACGTATAACGTATAACGTTTAACGTATAACGTATAACGTACATCGTACAACGTGTAACGTAGAACATATAACGTACAACATATAACGTACAACGTATTACGTATAACGTATAACGTATAACGTACAACGTATAACGTACAACGTATAACGTACAACGTATAACGTACAACGTATAACGTACAACGTACAACGTGTAACGTATAACGTATAACGTATATCGTATAACGTATAACGTATAACGTATAACGTATAACGTACAACGTGTAACGTATAACGTATAACGTACAGCGTATAACGTATAACGTATAACGTACAACGTATAACGTACAGCGTATAACGTACAGCGTATAACGTATAACATACAACGTATAACGTACAACGTACAACGTGTAACGTACAACGTATAACGTATAACGTACAGCGTATAATGTACAGCGTATAACGTACAGCGTATAACGTATAACGTATAACGTATAACGTGTAACGTATAACGTATAACGTACAGCGTATAACGTACAGCGAATAACGTATAAGGTATAACGTACAACGTATAACGTATACCGTATACCGTATAACGTATAACGTATAACGTATAACGTATAACGTATAACGTATAACGTATAACGTATAACGTATAACGTATAACGAATAACGTATAACGTATAACGTATAACGTATAACGTATAACGTATAACGTATAACGTATAACGTATAACGTATAACGTACATCGTACAACGTGTAACGTATAACATATAACGTACAACATATAACGTACAACGTATTACGTATAACGTATAACGTATAACGTACAATGTATAACGTACAACGTATAACGTACAACGTATAACGTACAATGTATAACGTACAACGTACAACGTGTAACGTATAACGTATAACGTATATCGTATAACGTATAACGTATAACGTATAACGTATAACGTATAACGTACAACGTGTAACGTATAACGTATAACGTACAGCGTATAACGTATAACGTATAACGTACAACGTATAACGTACAGCGTATAACGTACAGCGTATAACGTACAGCGTATAACGTATAACATATAACGTATAACGTATAACGTACAGCGTATAACGTATAACGTACAACGTATAACGTTCAACGTACAACGTACAACATGTAACGTATAACGTATAACGTATAACGTATAACGTATAACGAACAGCGTATAACGTACAGCGTATAACGTACAGCGTATAACGTATAACGTATAACGTATAACGTGTAACGTATAACGTATAACGTACAACGTACAACGTGTAACGTATAACGTACAGCGTATAACGTATAACATACAACGTATAACGTACAACGTATAACGTACAATGTATAACGTACAACGTATAACGTACAACGTACAACGTATAATGTACAACGTATAACGTACAACGTACAACGGGTAACGTATAACGTATAACATATAACTTATAACGTACAGCGTATAACGTACAGCGTATAACGTATAACGTATAACGTATAACGTGTAACGTATAACGTACAACGTACAACGTGTAACGTATAACGTACAGCGTATAACGTATAACATACAACGTATAACGTACAACGTATAACGTACAACGTATAACGTACAACGTATAACGTATAACGTATAATGTACAACGTATAACGTACAACGTACAACGGGTAACGTATAACGTATAACATATAACTTATAACGTACAGCGTATAACGTACAGCGTATAACGTATAACGTATAACGTAAAACGTACAACGTATAACGTACAGCGTATAACGTACAGCGTATAACGTACAGCGTATAACGTACAGCGTATAACGTATAACGTATAACGTATAACGTATAACGTATAACGTATAACGTATAACGTACAACGTACAACGTGTAACGTATAACGTACAGCGTATAACGAATAACATACAACGTATAACGTACAACGTATAACGTACAATGTATAACGTACAACGTATAACGTACAACGTACAACGTATAATGTACAACGTATAACGTACAACGTACAACGGGTAACGTATAACGTATAACATATAACTTATAACGTACAGCGTATAACGTACAGCGTATAACGTATAACGTATAACGTATAACGTGTAACGTATAACGTATAACGTACAACGTACAACGTGTAACGTATAACGTACAGCGTATAACGTATAACATACAACGTATAACGTACAACGTATAACGTACAACGTATAACGTACAACGTATAACGTACAACGTACAACGTATAACGTACAGCGTATAACGTATAACGTATAACGTAAAACGTACAACGTATAACGTACAGCGTATAACGTACAGCGTATAACGTACAGCGTATAACGTACAGCGTATAACGTATAACGTATAACGTATAACGTATAACGTATAACGTATAACGTATAACGTATAACGTATAACGTATAACATATAACGTATAACGTATAACGTATATCGTATAACGTATAACGTATAACGTATAACGTATAACGTATAACGTATAACGTATAACATATAACGTATAACGTATAACGTACAGCGTATAACGTATAACACACAACGTATAACGTACAACGTATAACGTACAACGTATAACGTACAACGTATAACGTATAACGTACAACGTACAACGTATAATGTACAACGTATAACGTACAACGTACAACGGGTAACGTATAACGTATAACATATAACTTATAACGTACAGCGTATAACGTACAGCGTATAACGTATAACGTATAACGTAAAACGTATAACGTATAACGTATAACGTATATCGTATAACGTATAACGTATAACGTATAACGTATAACGTATAACGTATAACGTATAACGTATAACGTATAACGTATAACGTATAACATATAACGTATAACGTATAACGTACAGCGTATAACGTATAACGTATAACGTATAACGTATAACGTATAACGTATAACGTATAACGTATAACGTATAACGTATAACGTATAACGTATAACGTATAACGTATAACGTATAACGTATAACGTATAACGTATAACGTATAACGTATAACGTATAACGTATAACGTATAACGTATAACGTATAACGTATAACGTATAATGTATAACGTATAACGTATAACGTACATCGTACAACGTGTAACGTATAACATATAACGTACAACATATAACGTACAACGTATAACGTATAACGTATAACGTATAACGTACAACGTATAACGTACAACGTATAACGTACAACGTATAACGTACAACGTATAACGTACAACGTACAACGTATAACGTACAACGTATAACGTACAACGTACAACGTGTAACGTATAACGTATAACGTATATCGTATAACGTATAACGTATAACGTATAACGTATAACGTATAACGTACAACGTGTAACGTATAACGTATAACGTACAGCGTATAACGTATAACGTATAACGTACAACGTATAACGTACAGCGTATAACGTACAGCGTATAACGTACAGCGTATAACGTATAACGTATAACGTATAACGTATTTCGTATAACGTATAACGTATAACGTATAACGTATAACGTATAACGTATAACATATAACGTATAACGTATAACGTACAGCGTATAACGTATAACGTACAACGTATAACGTTCAACGTACAACGTACAACATGTAACGTATAACGTATAACGTATAACGTACAGCGTATAACGTACAGCGTATAACGTACAGCGTATAACGTATAACGTATAACGTATAACGTATAACGTGTAACGTATAACGTATAACGTACAACGTACAACGTGTAACGTATAACGTATAACGTACAACGTATAACGTACAGCGTATAACGTACAGCGTATAACGTACAGCGTATAACGTACAGCGTATAACGTATAACGTATATCGTATAACGTATAACGTGTATCGTATAACGTATAACGTATAACGTATAACGTATAACGTATAACGTATAACATATAACGTATAACGTATAACGTACAGCGTAAAACGTACAGCGTATAACGTATAACGTATAACGTGTAACGTATAACGTATAACGTACAGCGTATAACTTACAGCGTATAACGTATAAGGTATAACGTACAACGTATAACGTATACCGTATACCGTATAACGTATAACGTATAACGTATAACGTATAACGTATAACGTATAACGTATAACGTATAACGTATAACGTATAACGTATAACGTATAACGTATAACGTATAACGTATAACGTATAACGTATAACGTATAACGTATAACGTATAACGTATAACGTATAACGTATAACGTATAACGTATAACGTATAACGTATAACGTATAACGTATAACGTATAACGTATAACGTATAACGTATAACGTATAACGTATAACGTATAACGTATAACGTATAACGTATAACGTACATCGTACAACGTGTAACGTATAACATATAACGTACAACATATAACGTACAACGTATAACGTATAACGTATAACGTATAACGTTAAACGTATATCGTGTAACGTATAACGTATAACGTACAGCGTATAACGTACAGCGAATAACGTATAAGGTATAACGTACAACGTATAACGTATACCGTATACCGTATACCGTATACCGTATAACGTATAACGTATAACGTATAACGTACAACGTACAACGTGTAACGTATAACGTACAGCGTATAACGTATAACATACAACGTATAACGTACAACGTATAACGTACAACGTATAACGTACAACGTATAACGTACAACGTACAACGTATAATGTACAACGTATAACGTACAACGTACAACGGGTAACGTATAACGTATAACGTATAACGTATAACGTATAACGTATAACGTATAACGTATAACGTATAACGTATAACGTATAACGTATATCGTATAACGTATAACGTATAACGTATAACGTATAACGTATAACGTATAACGTATAACGTATAACGTATAACATATAACGTATAACGTATAACGTACAGCGTATAACGTATAACATACAACGTATAACGTACAACGTACAACGTGTAAAGTACAACGTATAACGTATAACGTACAGCGTATAATGTACAGCGTATAACGTACAGCGTATAACGTATAACGTATAACGTATAACGTGTAACGTATAACGTATAACGTACAGCGTATAACGTACAGCGAATAACGTATAAGGTATAACGTACAACGTATAACGTATACCGTATACCGTATAACGTATAACGTATAACGTATAACGTATAACGTATAACGTATAACGTATAACGTATAACGTATAACGTATAACGTATAACGTATAACGTATAACGTATAACGTATAACGTATAACGTATAACGTATAACGTATAACGTATAACGTACATCGTACAACGTGTAACGTATAACATATAACGTACAACATATAACGTACAACGTATAACGTATAACGTATAACGTATAACGTATAACGTAAAACGTATAACGTACAACGTATAACGTACAACGTACAACGTATAACGTACAACGTATAACGTACAACGAACAACGTGTAACGTATAACGTATAACGTATATCGTAAAACGTATAACGTATAACGTATAACGTATAACGTATATCGTATAACGTACATCGTACAGCGTGTAACGTATAACATATAACGTACAACATATAACGTACAACGTATAACGTATAACGTATAACGAATAACGTACAACGTATAACGTACAACGTATAACGTACAACGTACAACGTATAACGTACAACGTATAACGTACAACGTACAACGTGTAACGTATAACGTATAACGTATATCGTATAACGTACATCGTACAACGTGTAACGTATAACATATAACGTACAACATATAACGTACAACGTATAACGTATAACGTATAACGTACAACGTATAACGTACAACGTATAACGTACAACGTATAACGTACAACGTATAACGTACAACGTATAACGTACAACGTACAACGTGTAACGTATAACGTATAACGTATAACGTATAACGTACATCGTACAACGTGTAACGTATAACATATAACGTACAACATATAACGTACAACGTATAACGTACAACGTATAACGTACAACGTATAACGTACAACGTACAACGTGTTACGTATAACGTATAACGTATATCGTACAACGTATAACGTACAGCGTATAACGTATAACATACAACGTATAACGTACAACGTATAACGTACAACGTATAACGTACAACGTATAACGTACAACGTACAACGTGTAACGTATAACGTATAACGTACAGCGTATAACGTATAACGTACAACGTATAATGTACAACGTATAACGTACAACGTACAACGGGTAACGTATAACGTATAACGTATAACTTATAACGTACAGCGTATAACGTGCAGCGTATAACGTATAACGTATAACGTATAACGTACAACGTATAACGTACAGCGTATAACGTACACCGTATAACGTACAGCGTATAACGTATAACGTATAACGTATAACGTATAACGTATATCGTATAACGTATAACGTATAACGTACAGCGTATAACGTACAGCGTATAACGTACAGCGTATAACGTATAACGTATAACGTATATCGTGTAACGTATAACGTATAACGTACAGCGTATAACGTACAGCGAATAACGTATAAGGTATAACGTACAACGTATAACGTATACCGTATACCGTATACCGTATAACGTATAACGTATAACGTATAACGTACAACGTACAACGTGTAACGTATAACGTATAACGTATAACGTATAACGTATAACGTATAACGTATAACGTATAACGTATAACGTATATCGTATAACGTATAACGTATAACGTATAACGTATAACGTATAACGTATAACGTATAACGTATAACATATAACGTATAACTAATAACGTACAGCGTATAACGTATAACATACAACGTATAACGTACAACGTACAACGTGTAACGTACAACGTATAACGTATAACGTACAGCGTATAATGTACAGCGTATAACGTACAGCGTATAACGTATAACGTATAACGTATAACGTGTAACGTATAACGTATAACGTACAGCGTATAACGTACAGCGAATAACGTATAAGGTATAACGTACAACGTATAACGTATACCGTATACCGTATAACGTATAACGTATAACGTATAACGTATAACGTATAACGTATAACGTATAACGTATAACGTATAACGTATAACGTATAACGTATAACGTATAACGTATAACGTATAACGTATAACGTATAACGTATAACGTATAACGTATAACGTATAACGTATAACGTATAACGTATAACGTATAACGTATAACGTATAACGTATAACGTATAACGTTTAACGTATAACGTATAACGTACATCGTACAACGTGTAACGTAGAACATATAACGTACAACATATAACGTACAACGTATTACGTATAACGTATAACGTATAACGTACAACGTATAACGTACAACGTATAACGTACAACGTATAACGTACAACGTATAACGTACAACGTACAACGTGTAACGTATAACGTATAACGTATATCGTATAACGTATAACGTATAACGTATAACGTATAACGTACAACGTGTAACGTATAACGTATAACGTACAGCGTATAACGTATAACGTATAACGTACAACGTATAACGTACAGCGTATAACGTACAGCGTATAACGTATAACATACAACGTATAACGTACAACGTACAACGTGTAACGTACAACGTATAACGTATAACGTACAGCGTATAATGTACAGCGTATAACGTACAGCGTATAACGTATAACGTATAACGTATAACGTGTAACGTATAACGTATAACGTACAGCGTATAACGTACAGCGAATAACGTATAAGGTATAACGTACAACGTATAACGTATACCGTATACCGTATAACGTATAACGTATAACGTATAACGTATAACGTATAACGTATAACGTATAACGTATAACGTATAACGTATAACGTATAACGAATAACGTATAACGTATAACGTATAACGTATAACGTATAACGTATAACGTATAACGTATAACGTATAACGTATAACGTACATCGTACAACGTGTAACGTATAACATATAACGTACAACATATAACGTACAACGTATTACGTATAACGTATAACGTATAACGTACAATGTATAACGTACAACGTATAACGTACAACGTATAACGTACAATGTATAACGTACAACGTACAACGTGTAACGTATAACGTATAACGTATATCGTATAACGTATAACGTATAACGTATAACGTATAACGTATAACGTACAACGTGTAACGTATAACGTATAACGTACAGCGTATAACGTATAACGTATAACGTACAACGTATAACGTACAGCGTATAACGTACAGCGTATAACGTACAGCGTATAACGTATAACATATAACGTATAACGTATAACGTACAGCGTATAACGTATAACGTACAACGTATAACGTTCAACGTACAACGTACAACATGTAACGTATAACGTATAACGTATAACGTATAACGTATAACGAACAGCGTATAACGTACAGCGTATAACGTACAGCGTATAACGTATAACGTATAACGTATAACGTGTAACGTATAACGTATAACGTACAACGTACAACGTGTAACGTATAACGTACAGCGTATAACGTATAACATACAACGTATAACGTACAACGTATAACGTACAATGTATAACGTACAACGTATAACGTACAACGTACAACGTATAATGTACAACGTATAACGTACAACGTACAACGGGTAACGTATAACGTATAACATATAACTTATAACGTACAGCGTATAACGTACAGCGTATAACGTATAACGTATAACGTATAACGTGTAACGTATAACGTACAACGTACAACGTGTAACGTATAACGTACAGCGTATAACGTATAACATACAACGTATAACGTACAACGTATAACGTACAACGTATAACGTACAACGTATAACGTACAACGTATAATGTACAACGTATAACGTACAACGTACAACGGGTAACGTATAACGTATAACATATAACTTATAACGTACAGCGTATAACGTACAGCGTATAACGTATAACGTATAACGTAAAACGTACAACGTATAACGTACAGCGTATAACGTACAGCGTATAACGTACAGCGTATAACGTACAGCGTATAACGTATAACGTATAACGTATAACGTATAACGTATAACGTATAACGTATAACGTACAACGTACAACGTGTAACGTATAACGTACAGCGTATAACGAATAACATACAACGTATAACGTACAACGTATAACGTACAATGTATAACGTACAACGTATAACGTACAACGTACAACGTATAATGTACAACGTATAACGTACAACGTACAACGGGTAACGTATAACGTATAACATATAACTTATAACGTACAGCGTATAACGTACAGCGTATAACGTATAACGTATAACGTATAACGTGTAACGTATAACGTATAACGTACAACGTACAACGTGTAACGTATAACGTACAGCGTATAACGTATAACATACAACGTATAACGTACAACGTATAACGTACAACGTATAACGTACAACGTATAACGTACAACGTACAACGTATAATGTACAACGTATAACGTACAACGTACAACGGGTAACGTATAACGTATAACATATAACTTATAACGTACAGCGTATAACGTACAGCGTATAACGTATAACGTATAACGTAAAACGTATAACGTATAACGTATAACGTATAACGTATAACGTATAACATATAACGTATAACGTATAACGTATAACGTACAACGTATAACGTACAACGTATAACGTACAACGTACAACGTATAATGTACAACGTATAACGTACAACGTACAACGGGTAACGTATAACGTATAACGTATAACGTACAACGTGTAACGTATAACGTATAACGTACAGCGTATAACGTATAACGTATAACGTACAACGTATAACGTACAGCGTATAACGTACAGCGTATAACGTACAGCGTATAACGTATAACGTATAACGTATAACGTATAACGTATTTCGTATAACGTATAACGTATAACGTACAGCGTATAACGTACAGCGTATAACGTACAGCGTATAACGTATAACGTATAACGTATAACGTATAACGTATTTCGTATAACGTATAACGTATAACGTATAACGTATAACGTATAACGTATAACATATAACGTATAACGTATAACGTACAGCGTATAACGTATAACGTACAACGTATAACGTTCAACGTACAACGTACAACATGTAACGTATAACGTATAACGTATAACGTACAGCGTATAACGTACAGCGTATAACGTACAGCGTATAACGTATAACGTATAACATATAACGTATAACGTGTAACGTATAACGTATAACGTACAACGTACAACGTGTAACGTATAACGTATAACGTACAACGTATAACGTACAGCGTATAACGTACAGCGTATAACGTACAGCGTATAACGTACAGCGTATAACGTATAACGTATATCGTATAACGTATAACGTGTATCGTATAACGTATAACGTATAACGTATAACGTATAACGTATAACGTATAACATATAACGTATAACGTATAACGTACAGCGTAAAACGTACAGCGTATAACGTATAACGTATAACGTGTAACGTATAACGTATAACGTATAACGTATAACGTATAACGTATAACGTATAACGTATAACGTATAACGTATAACGTATAACGTATAACGTATAACGTATAACGTACATCGTACAACGTGTAACGTATAACATATAACGTACAACATATAACGTACAACGTATAACGTATAACGTATAACGTATAACGTAAAACGTATATCGTGTAACGTATAACGTATAACGTACAGCGTATAACGTACAGCGAATAACGTATAAGGTATAACGTACAACGTATAACGTATACCGTATACCGTATACCGTATACCGTATAACGTATAACGTATAACGTATAACGTACAACGTACAACGTGTAACGTATAACGTACAGCGTATAACGTATAACATACAACGTATAACGTACAACGTATAACGTACAACGTATAACGTACAACGTATAACGTACAACGTACAACGTATAATGTACAACGTATAACGTACAACGTACAACGGGTAACGTATAACGTATAACATATAACTTATAACGTACAGCGTATAACGTACAGCGTATAACGTATAACGTATAACGTAAAACGTACAACTTATAACGTACAGCGTATAACGTACAGCGTATAACGTACAGCGTATAACGTACAGCGTATAACGTATAACGTATAACGTATAACGTATAACGTATAACGTATAACGTATAACGTATAACGTATAACGTATAACGTATAACGTATATCGTATAACGTATAACGTATAACGTATAACGTATAACGTATAACGTATAACGTATAACATATAACGTATAACGTATAACGTACAGCGTATAACGTATAACATACAACGTATAACGTACAACGTACAACGTGTAAAGTACAACGTATAACGTATAACGTACAGCGTATAATGTACAGCGTATAACGTACAGCGTATAACGTATAACGTATAACGTATAACGTGTAACGTATAACGTATAACGTACAGCGTATAACGTACAGCGAATAACGTATAAGGTATAACGTACAACGTATAACGTATACCGTATACCGTATAACGTATAACGTATAACGTATAACGTATAACGTATAACGTATAACATATAACGTATAACGTATAACGTATAACGTATAACGTATAACGTATAACGTATAACGTATAACGTATAACGTATAACGTATAACGTATAACGTACATCGTACAACGTGTAACGTAGAACATATAACGTACAACATATAACGTACAACGTATTACGTATAACGTATAACGTATAACGTACAACGTATAACGTACAACGTATAACGTACAACGTATAACGTACAACGTGTAACGTACAACGTACAACGTGTAACGTATAACGTATAACGTATATCGTATAACGTATAACGTATAACGTATAACGTATAACGTATAACGTACAACGTGTAACGTATAACGTATAACGTACAGCGTATAACGTATAACGTATAACGTACAGCGTATAACGTACAGCGTATAACGTACAGCGTATAACGTATAACGTATAACGTATAACGTGTAACGTATAACGTATAACGTACAACGTATAACGTACAGCGTATAACGTACAGCGTATAACGTACAGCGTATAACGTACAGCGTACATCGTACAACGTGTAACGTAGAACATATAACGTACAACATATAACGTACAACGTATTACGTATAACGTATAACGTATAACGTACAACGTATAACGTACAACGTATAACGTACAACGTATAACGTACAACGTGTAACGTACAACGTACAACGTGTAACGTATAACGTATAACGTATATCGTATAACGTATAAGGTATAACGTACAACGTATAACGTATACCGTATACCGTATAACGTATAACGTATAACGTATAACGTATAACGTATAACGTATAACGTATAACGTATAACGTATAACGTATAACGTATAACGTATAACGTATAACGTATAACGTATAACGTATAACGTATAACGTATAACGTATAACGTATAACGTATAACGTATAACGTATAACGTATAACGTACATCGTACAACGTGTAACGTAGAACATATAACGTACAACATATAACGTACAACGTATTACGTATAACGTACAACGTACAACGTGTAACGTATAACGTACAGCGTATAACGTATAACATACAACGTATAACGTACAACGTATAACGTACAATGTATAACGTACAACGTATAACGTACAACGTACAACGTATAATGTACAACGTATAACGTACAACGTACAACGGGTAACGTATAACGTATAACATATAACTTATAACGTACAGCGTATAACGTACAGCGTATAACGTATAACGTATAACGTATAACGTGTGACGTATAACGTATAACGTACAACGTACAACGTGTAACGTATAACGTATAACGTACAACGTATAACGTACAGCGTATAACGTACAGCGTATAACGTACAGCGTATAACGTACAGCGTATAACGTATAACGTATATCGTATAACGTATAACGTGTATCGTATAACGTATAACGTATAACGTATAACGTATAACGTATAACGTATAACGTATAACATATAACGTATAACGTATAACGTACAGCGTAAAACGTACAGCGTATAACGTATAACGTATAACGTGTAACGTATAACGTATAACGTACAGCGTATAACTTACAGCGTATAATGTATAAGGTATAACGTACAACGTATAACGTATACCGTATACCGTATAACGTATAACGTATAACGTATAACGTATAACGTATAACGTATAACGTATAACGTATAACGTATAACGTACAACGTATAACGTACAGCGTATAACGTACAGCGTATAACGTACAGCGTATAACGTATAACGTATAACGTGTAACGTATAACGTATAACGTACAGCGTATAACTTACAGCGTATAACGTATAAGGTATAACGTACAACGTATAACGTATACCGTATACCGTATAACGTATAACGTATAACGTATAACGTATAACGTATAACGTATAACGTACAACATGTAACGTATAACGTATAACGTATAACGTGTAACGTATAACATATAACGTACAACGTATAACGTATAACGTATAACGTACAACGTATAACGTACAACGTATAACGTACAACGTATAACGTACAACGTATAACGTACAACGTACAACGTATAACGTACAACGTATAACGTATAACGTATATCGTATAACGTATAACGTATAACGTATAACGTATAACGTATAACGTATAACGTATATCGTATAACGTATAACGTGTATCGTATAACGTATAACGTATAACGTATAACGTATAACGTATAACGTATAACATATAACGTATAACGTATAACGTACAGCGTAAAACGTACAGCGTATAACGTATAACGTATAACGTGTAACGTATAACGTATAACGTACAGCGTATAACTTACAGCGTATAACGTATAAGGTATAACGTACAACGTACAACGTATACCGTATACCGTATAACGTATAACGTATAACGTATAACGTATAACGTATAACGTACAACATGTAACGTATAACGTATAACGTATAACGTGTAACGTATAACATATAACGTACAACATATAACGTACAACGTATAACGTATAACGTATAACGTACAACGTATAACGTATAACGTATAATGTATAACGTATAACGTATAACGTACATCGTACAACGTGTAACGTATAACATATAACGTACAACATATAACGTACAACGTATAACGTATAACGTACAACGTATAACGTACAGTGTATAACGTACAGCGTATAACGTACAGCGTATAACGTACAGCGTATAACGTATAACGTATATCGTATAACGTATAACGTGTATCGTATAACGTATAACGTATAACGTATAACGTATAACGTATAACGTATAACATATAACGTATAACGTATAACGTACAGCGTAAAACGTACAGCGTATAACGTATAACGTATAAGGTACAACGTATAACGTACAACGTATAACGTACAACGTATAACGTACAACGTATAACGTATAACGTATAACGTATAACGTATAACGTATAACGTATAACGTATAACGTATAACGTATAACGTATAACGTATAACGTATAACGTATAACGTATAACGTATAACGTATAACGTATAACGTATAACGTATAACGTATAACGTATAACGTACATCGTACAACGTGTAACGTATAACATATAACGTACAACATATAACGTACATCGTACAACGTGTAACGTATAACATATAACGTACAACATATAACGTACAACGTATAACGTATAACGTATAACGTATAACGTAAAACGTATATCGTGTAACGTATAACGTATAACGTACAGCGTATAACGTACAGCGAATAACGTATAAGGTATCACGTACAACGTATAACGTATACCGTATACCGTATACCGTATAACGTATAACGTATAACGTATAACGTACAACGTACAACGTGTAACGTATAACGTACAGCGTATAACGTATAACATACAACGTATAACGTACAACGTATAACGTACAACGTATAACGTACAACGTACAACGTATAACGTACAACGTATAACGTATAACGTATATCGTATAACGTATAACGTATAACGTATAACGTATAACGTATAACGTATATCGTATAACGTATAACGTGTATCGTATAACGTATAACGTATAACGTATAACGTATAACGTATAACGTATAACATATAACGTATAACGTATAACGTACAGCGTAAAACGTACAGCGTATAACGTATAACGTATAACGTGTAACGTATAACGTATAACGTACAGCGTATAACTTACAGCGTATAACGTATAAGGTATAACGTACAACGTACAACGTATACCGTATACCGTATAACGTATAACGTATAACGTATAACGTATAACGTATAACGTACAACATGTAACGTATAACGTATAACGTATAACGTGTAACGTATAACATATAACGTACAACATATAACGTACAACATATAACGTATAACGTATAACGTACAACGTATAACGTATAACGTATAATGTATAACGTATAACGTATAACGTACATCGTACAACGTGTAACGTATAACATATAACGTACAACATATAACGTACAACGTATAACGTATAACGTACAACGTATAACGTACAGCGTATAACGTACAGCGTATAACGTACAGCGTATAACGTACAGCGTATAACGTATAACGTATATCGTATAACGTATAACGTGTATCGTATAACGTATAACGTATAACGTATAACGTATAACGTATAACGTATAACGTATAACATATAACGTATAACGTATAACGTACAGCGTAAAACGTACAGCGTATAACGTATAACGTATAAGGTACAACGTATAACGTACAACGTATAACGTACAACGTATAACGTACAACGTATAACGTATAACGTATAACGTATAACGTATAACGTATAACGTATAACGTATAACGTATAACGTATAACGTATAACGTATAACGTATAACGTATAACGTATAACGTATAACGTATAACGTATAACGTATAACGTATAACGTATAACGTACATCGTACAACGTGTAACGTATAACATATAACGTACAACATATAACGTACATCGTACAACGTGTAACGTATAACATATAACGTACAACATATAACGTACAACGTATAACGTATAACGTATAACGTATAACGTAAAACGTATATCGTGTAACGTATAACGTATAACGTACAGCGTATAACGTACAGCGAATAACGTATAAGGTATAACGTACAACGTATAACGTATACCGTATACCGTATACCGTATAACGTATAACGTATAACGTATAACGTACAACGTACAACGTGTAACGTATAACGTACAGCGTATAACGTATAACATACAACGTATAACGTACAACGTATAACGTACAACGTATAACGTACAACGTATAACGTACAACGTACAACGTATAATGTACAACGTATAACGTACAACGTACAACGGGTAACGTATAACGTATAACATATAACTTATAACGTACAGCGTATAACGTACAGCGTATAACGTATAACGTATAACGTAAAACGTACAACGTATAACGTACAGCGTATAACGTACAGCGTATAACGTACAGCGTATAACGTACAGCGTATAACGTATAACGTATAACGTATAACGTATAACGTATAACGTATAACGTATAACGTATAACGTATAACGTATATCGTATAACGTATAACGTATAACGTATAACGTATAACGTATAACGTATAACGTATAACGTATAACGTATAACATATAACGTATAACGTATAACGTACAGCGTATAACGTATAACATACAACGTATAACGTACAACGTACAACGTGTAAAGTACAACGTATAACGTATAACGTACAGCGTATAATGTACAGCGTATAACGTACAGCGTATAACGTATAACGTGTAACGTATAACGTATAACGTACAGCGTATAACGTACAGCGAATAACGTATAAGGTATAACGTACAACGTATAACGTATACCGTATACCGTATAACGTATAACGTATAACGTATAACGTATAACGTATAACGTATAACGTATAACGTATAACGTATAACGTATAACGTATAACGTATAACGTATAACGTATAACGTATAACGTATAACGTATAACGTATAACGTATAACGTATAACGTATAACGTATAACGTATAACGTATAACGTATAACGTATAACGTATAACGTATAACGTATAACGTATAACGTATAACGTATAACGTATAACGTATAACGTATAACGTATAACGTATAACGTATAACGTATAACGTATAACGTATAACGTATAACGTATAACGTATAACGTATAACGTATAACGTATAACGTATAACGTATAACGTATAACGTATAACGTATAACGTATAACGTATAACGTACATCGTACAACGTGTAACGTAGAACATATAACGTAGAACATATAACGTACAACGTATTACGTATAACGTATAACGTATAACGTACAACGTATAACGTACAACGTATAACGTACAACGTATAACGTACAACGTATAACGTACAACGTACAACGTGTAACGTATAACGTATAACGTATATCGTATAACGTATAACGTATAACGTATAACGTATAACGTATAACGTACAACGTGTAACGTATAACGTATAACGTACAGCGTATAACGTATAACGTATAACGTATAACGTACAACGTATAACGTACAGCGTATAACGTACAGCGTATAACGTATAACATACAACGTATAACGTACAACGTACAACGTGTAACGTACAACGTATAACGTATAACGTACAGCGTATAATGTACAGCGTATAACGTACAGCGTATAACGTATAACGTATAACGTATAACGTGTAACGTATAACGTATAACGTACAGCGTATAACGTACAGCGAATAACGTATAAGGTATAACGTACAGCGTATAACGTACAGCGTATAACGTACAGCGTAT
>CAKAJA020000633.1:0-15865 GCA_916610235.2 Lasioglossum morio | reverse complement strand
CAAAGATTCATCGATTCTTGCATAAACTCGCTTATATCGCTTAATTTCATGGCAATTCCTGGTTTCTGCGACATATTCGCGTATTTACATACAAATGCATCGATTTTTCACGCAAAACAACGAATCGGTACAGAAACAGACGTGTGGCACAAAGATTCATCGATCCTTGCATAAACTCGATTATATCGCTTAATTTCATGGCAATTCCTGGTTTCTGCGACATATTCGCGTATTTGCATACAATGCCTCGATTTTTCACGCAAAACAACGAATTGGTACAGAAACAGATGTGTGGCACAAAGATTCATCGATTCTTGCATAAACTCGATTATATCGCTTAATTTCTCTTGGCAATTCCTGGTTTCTGCGACATATTCGCGTATTTGCATGCAAATTCGTCGATTTTTCACACAAAACATCGAATCGGTACAGAAACAGACGTGTGGCACAAAGATTCATCGATTCTTGCATAAACTCGATTATATCGCTTAATTTCATGGCAATTCCTGGTTTCTGCGACATATTCGTGTATTTGCATACAAATGCCTCGATTTTTCACGCAAAACAACGAATCGGTACAGAAACAGACGTGTGGCACAAAGATTCATCGATTCTTGCATAAACTCGATTATATCGCTTAATTTCATGGCAATTCCTGGTTTCTGCGACATATTCGCGTATTTGCATACAAATGCATCGATTTTTCACGCAAAACATCGAATCGGTACAGAAACAGACGTGCGGCACAAAGATTCATCGATTCTTGCATAAACTCGATTATATCGATTAATTTCATGGCAATTCCTGGTTTCTGCGACATATTCGCGTATTTGCATACAAATGCATCGATTTTTCACGCAAAACAACGAATCGGTACAGAAACAGACGTGTGGCACAAAGATTCATCGATTCTTGCATAAACTCGATTATATCGCTTAATTTCATGGCAATTCCTGGTTTCTGCGACATATTCGCGTATTTGCATACAAATGCATCGATTTTTCACGCAAAACAATGAATTGGTACAGAAACAGATGTGTGGCACAAAGATTCATCGATTCTTGCATAAACTCGATTACATCGCTTAATTTCATGGCAATTCCTGGTTTCTGCGACATATTCGCGGATTTGCATACAAATGCATCGATTTTTCACGCAAAACAATGAATTGGTACAGAAACAGATGTGTGGCACAAAGATTCATCGATTCTTGCATAAACTCGATTATATAGCTTAATTTCATGGCAATTCCTGGTTTCTGCGACATATTCGCGTATTTGCATACAAATCCTTCGATTTTTCACGCAAAACAACGAATCGGTACAGAAACAGACGTGTGGCACAAAGATTCATCGATTCTTCCATAAACTCGATTATATCGCTTAATTTCATGGCAATTCCTGGTTTCTGCGACATATTCGCGTATTTGCATGCAAATTCATCGATTTTTCACGCAAAACAACGAATCGGTACAGAAACAGACGTGTGGCACAAAGATTCATCGATTCTTGCATAAACTCGATTATATCGCTTAATTTCATGGCAATTCCTGGCTTCTGCGACATATTCGCGTATATGCATACAAATGCATCGATTTTTCACGCAAAACAATGAATTGGTACAGAAACAGACGTGTGGCACAAAGATTCATCGATTCTTGCATAAACTCGATTATATCGCTTAATTTCATGGCAATTCCTGGTTTCTGCGACATATTCGCGTATTTGCATACAAATGCATCGATTTATCACGCAAAACAATGAATTGGTACAGAAACAGATGTGTGGCACAAAGATTCATCGATTCTTGCATAAACTCGATTATATAGCTTAATTTCATGGTAATTCCTGGTTTCTGCGACATATTCGCGTATTTGCATACAAACGCATCGATTTTTCACGCAAAACAACGAATCGGTACAGAAACAGACGTATGGCACAAAGATTCATCGATTCTTGCATAAACTCGATTATATCGCTTAATTTCATGGCAATTCCTGGTTTCTGCGACATATTCGCGTATTTGCATACAAATGCATCGATTTTTCACGCAAAACAACGAATCGGTACAGAAACAGACGTGTGGCACAAAGATTCATCGATTCTTGCATAAACTCGATTATATCGCTTAATTTCATGGCAATTCCTGGTTTCTGCGACATATTCGCGTATTTGCATGCAAATTCGTCGATTTTTCACGCAAAACATCGAATCGGTACAGAAACAGACGTGTGTCACAAAGATTCATCGATTCTTGCATAAACTCGATTATATCGCTTAATTTCATAGCAATTCCTGGTTTCTGCGACATATTCGCGTATTTGCATACAAATGCCTCGATTTTTCACGCAAAACAACGAATTGGTACAGAAACAGATGTGTGGCACAAAGATTCATCGATTCTTGCATAAACTCGCTTATATCGCTTAATTTCATGGCAATTCCTGGTTTCTGCGACATATTCGCGTATTTGCATACAAACGCATCGATTTTTCACGCAAAACATCGAATCGGTACAGAAACTGACGTGTGGCACAAAGATTCATCGATTCTTGCATAAACTCGATTATATCGCTTAATTTCATGGCAATTCCTGGTTTCTGCGACATATTCGCGTATTTGCATGCAAATTCATCGATTTTTCACGCAAAACATTGAATCGGTACAGAAACAGACGTGTGGCACAAAGATTCATCGATTCTTGCATAAACTCGATTAGAACCCTTAATTTTATGGCAATTCCTGGTTTCTACGACATATTCGCGTATTTGCATACAAATGCATCGATTTTTCACGCAAAACAACGAATTGGTACAGAAACAGACGTGTGGCACAAAGATTCATCGATTCTTGCATAAACTCGATTATATCGCTTAATTTCATGGCAATTCCTGGTTTCTGCGACATATTCGCGTATTTGCATACAAATGCATCGATTTTTCACGCAAAACATCGAATCGGTACAGAAACTGACGTGTGGCACAAAGATTCATCGATTCTTGCATAAACTCGATTATATCGCTTAATTTCATGGCAATTCCTGGTTTCTGCGACATATTCGCGTATTTGCATACAAATGCATCGATTTTTCACGCAAAACAACGAATCGGTACAGAAACAGACGTGTGGCACAAAGATTCATCGATTCTTGCATAAACTCGATTATATCGCTTAATTTCATGGCAATTCCTGGTTTCTGCGACATATTCGCGTATTTGCATACAAATGCATCGATTTTTCACGCAAAACAATGAATTGGTACAGAAACAGATGTGTGGCACAAAGATTCATCAATTCTTGCATAAACTCGATTATATCGCTTAATTTCATGGCAATTCCTGGTTTCTGCGACATATACGCGTATTTGCATACAAATGCATCGATTTTTCACGCAAAACAATGAATTGGTACAGAAACAGATGTGTGGCACAAAGATTCATCGATTCTTGCATAAACTCGATTATATAGCTTAATTTCATGGCAATTCCTGGTTTCTGCGACATATTCGCGTATTTGCATACAAATCCATCGATTTTTCACGCAAAACAACGAATCGGTACAGAAACAGACGTGTGGCACAAAGATTCATCGATTCTTCCATAAACTCGATTATATCGCTTAATTTCATGGCAATTCCTGGTTTCTGCGACATATTCGCGTATTTGCATGCAAATTCATCGATTTTTCACGCAAAACAACGAATCGGTACAGAAACAGACGTGTGGCACAAAGATTCATCGATTCTTGCATAAACTCGATTATATCGCTTAATTTCATGGCAATTCCTGGTTTCTGCGACATATTCGCGTATTTGCATGCAAATTCGTCGATTTTTCACGCAGAACATCGAATCGGTACAGAAACAGACGTGTGTCACAAAGATTCATCGATTCTTGCATAAACTCGATTATATCGCTTAATTTCATGGCAATTCCTGGTTTCTGCGACATATTCGCGTATTTGCATGCAAATTCATCGATTTTTCACGCAAAACATTGAATCGCTCCAGAAACAGACGTGTGGCACAAAGATTCATCGATTCTTGCATAAACTCGATTAGAACCCTTAATTTTATGGCAATTCCTGGTTTCTACGACATATTCGCGTATTTGCATACATATGCATCGATTTCTCACGCAAAACAACGAATCGGTACAGAAACAGACGTGTGGCACAAAGATTCATCGATTCTTGCATAAACTCGATTATATCGCTTAATTTCATGGCAATTCCTGGATTCTGCGACATATTCGCGTATTTGCATACAAATGCATCCATTTTTCACGCAAAACATCGAATCGGTACAGAAACAGACGTGTGGCACAAAGATTCATCGATTCTTGCATAAACCCGATTATATCGCTTAATTTCATGGCAATTCCTGGTTTCTGCGACATATTCGCGTATTTGCATACAAATGCATCGATTTTTCACGCAAAACATCGAATCGGTACAGAAACTGACGTGTGGCACAAAGATTCATCGATTCTTGCATAAACTCGATTATATCGCTTAATTTCATGGCAATTCCTGGTTTCTGCGACATATTCGCGTATTTGCATACAAATGCATCGATTTTTCACGCAAAACAACGAATCGGTACAGAAACAGACGTGTGGCACAAAGATTCATCGATTCTTGCATAAACTCGATTATATCGCTTAATTTCATGGCAATTCCTGGTTTCTGCGACATATTCGCGTATTTGCATACAAATGCATCGATTTTTCACGCAAAACAATGAATTGGTACAGAAACAGATGTGTGGCACAAAGATTCATCAATTCTTGCATAAACTCGATTATATCGCTTAATTTCATGGCAATTCCTGGTTTCTGCGACATATTCGCGTATTTGCATACAAATGCATCGATTTTTCACGCAAAACAATGAATTGGTACAGAAACAGATGTGTGGCACAAAGATTCATCGATTCTTGCATAAACTCGATTATATAGCTTAATTTCATGGCAATTCCTGGTTTCTGCGACATATTCGCGTATTTGCATACAAACGCATCGATTTTTCACGCAAAACAACGAATCGGTACAGAAACAGACGTGTGGCACAAAGATTCATCGATTCTTGCATAAACTCGATTATATCGCTTAATTTCATGGCAATGCCTGGTTTCTGCGACATATTCGCGTATTTGCATACAAATGCATCGATTTTTCACGCAAAACAACGAATTGGTACAGAAACAGACGTGTGGCACAAAGATTCATCGATTCTTGCATAAACTCGATTGTATCGCTTAATTTCATGGCAATTCCTGGTTTCTGCGACATATTCGCGTATTTGCATACAAATGCATCGATTTTTCACGCAAAACAACGAATTGGTACAGAAACAGATATGTGGCACAAAGATTCATCGATTCTTGCATAAACTCGATTATATCGCTTAATTTCATGGCAATTCCTGGTTTCTGCGACATATTCGCGTATTTGCATACGAATGCCTCGATTTTTCACGCAAAACAACGAATCAGTAAAGAAACAGACGTGTGCCACAAAGATTCATCGATTCTTGCATAAACTCGATTATATCGCTTAATTTCATGGCAATTCCTGGTTTCTGCGACATATTCGCGTAATTGCATACAAATCCATCGATTTTTCACGCAAAACAACGAATCGGTACAGAAACAGACGTGTGGCATGAAGATTCATCGATTCTTGCATAAACTCGATTATATCGCTTAATTTCATGGCAATTCCTGGTTTCTGCGACATATTCGCGTATTTCCATACAAATGCATCGATTTCTCACGCAAAACAACGAATCGGTACAGAAACAGACGTGTGGCACAAAGATTCATCGATTCTTGCATAAACTCGATTATATCGCTTAATTTCATGGCAATTCCTGGTTTCTGCGACATATTCGCGTATTTGCATACAAATGCATCGATTTTTCACGCAAAACAACGAATCGATACAGAAACAGACGTGTGGCACAAGGATTCATCGATTCTTGCATAAACTCGATTATATCGCTTAATTTCATGGCAATTCCTGGTTTCTGCGACATATTCGCGTATTTGCATACAAATCCATCGATTTTTCACGCAAAACAACGAATCGGTACAGAAACAGACGTGTGGCACAAAGATTCATCGATTCTTCCTTAAACTCGATTATATCGCTTAATTTCATGGCAATTCCTGGTTTCTGCGACATATTCGCGTATTTGCATGCAAATTCATCGATTTTTCACGCAAAACAACGAATCGGTACAGAAACAGACGTGTGGCACAAAGATTCGTCGATTCTTGCATAAACTCGATTATATCGCTTAATTTCATGGCAATTCCTGGTTTCTGCGACATATTCGCGTATTTGCATACTAATGCATCGATTTTTCACGCAAAACAATGAATTGGTACAGAAACAGATGTGTGGCACAAAGATTCATCGATTCTTGCATAAACTCGATTATATAGCTTAATTTCATGGCAATTCCTGGTTTCTGCGACATATTCGCGTATTTGCATACAAACGCATCGATTTTTCACGCAAAACATCGAATCGGTACAGAAACAGATGTGTGGCACAAAGATTCATCGATTCTTGCATAAACTCGATTATATCGCTTAATTTCATGGAAATTCCTGGTTTCTGCGACATATTCGCGTATTTGCATACAAATGCATCGATTTTTCACGCAAAACAACGAATTGGTACAGAAACAGACGTGTGGCACAAAGATTCATCGATTCTTGCATAAACTCGATTGTATCGCTTAATTTCATGGCAATTCCTGGTTTCTGCGACATATTCGCGTATTTGCATACAAATGCATCGATTTTTCACGCAAAACAACGAATTGGTACAGAAACAGATATGTGGCACAAAGATTCATCGATTCTTGCATAAACTCGATTCTATCGCTTAATTTCATGGCAATTCCTGGTTTCTGTGACATATTCGCGTATTTGCATACAAATGCCTCGATTTTTCACGCAAAACAACGAATCGGTACAGAAACAGACGTGTGCCACAAAGATTCATCGATTCTTGCATAAACTCGATTAAATCGCTTAATTTCATGGCAATTCCTGGCTTCTGCGACATATTCGCGTATTTGCATACAAATGCATCGATTTTTCACGCAAAACAACGAATCGGTACAGAAACAGACGTGTGGCACAAAGATTCATCGATTCTTGCATAAACTCGATTATATCGCTTAATTTCATGGCAATTCCTGGTTTCTGCGACATATTCGCGTATTTGCATACAAATGCATCGATTTTTCACGCAAAACAACGAATCGGTACAGAAACAGACGTGTGGCACAAAGATTCATGGATTCTTCCATAAACTCGATTATATCGCTTAATTTCATGGCAATTCCTGGTTTCTGCGACATATTCGCGTATTTGCATGCAAATTCATCGATTTTTCACGCAAAACAACGAATCGGTACAGAAACAGACGTATGGCACAAAGATTCGTCGATTCATGCATAAACTCGATTATATCGCTTAATTTCATGGCAATTCCTGGCTTCTGCGACATATTCGCGTATTTGCATACAAATGCATCGATTTTTCACGCAAAACAATGAATTGGTACAGAAACAGATGTGTGGCACAAAGATTCATCGATTCTTGCATAAACTCGATTATATCGCTTAATTTCATGGCAATTCCTGGTTTCTGCGACATATTCGCGTATTTGCATACTAATGCATCGATTTTTCACGCAAAACAATGAATTGGTACAGAAACAGATGTGTGGCACAAAGATTCATCGATTCTTGCATAAACTCGATTATATCGCTTAATTTCATGGCAATTCCTGGCTTCTGCGACATATTCGCGTATTTGCATACAAATGCATCGATTTTTCACGCAAAACAACGAATCGGTACAGAAACAGATGTGTGGCACAAAGATTCATCGATTCTTGCATAAACTCGATTATATCGCTTAATTTCATGGCAATTCCTGGTTTCTGCGACATATTCGCGTATTTGCATACAAATGCATCGATTTTTCACGCAAAACAACGAATTGGTACAGAAACAGACGTGTGGCACAAAGATTCATCGATTCTTGCATAAACTCGATTGTATCGCTTAATTTCATGGCAATTCCTGGTTTCTGCGACATATTCGCGTATTTGCATACAAATGCATCGATTTTTCACGCAAAACAACGAATTGGTACAGAAACAGATATGTGGCACAAAGATTCATCGATTCTTGCATAAACTCGATTATATCGCTTAATTTCATGGCAATTCCTGGTTTCTGCGACATATTCGCGTATTTGCATACAAATGCCTCGATTTTTCACGCAAAACAACGAATCGGTACAGAAACAGACGTGTGCCACAAAGATTCATCGATTCTTGCATAAACTCGATTATATCGCTTAATTTCATGGCAATTCCTGGCTTCTGCGACATATTCGCGTATTTGCATACAAATGCATCGATTTTTCACACAAAACAACGAATCGGTACAGAAACAGACGTGTGGCACAAAGATTCATCGATTCTTGCATAATCTCGATTATATCGCTTAATTTCATGGCAATTCCTGGTTTCTGCGACATATTCGCGTATTTGCATGCAAATTCGTCGATTTTTCACGTAAAACATCGAATCGGTACAGAAACAGATATGTGGCACAAAGATTCATCGATTCTTGCATAAACTCGATTATATCGCTTAATTTCATGGCAATTCCTGGTTTCTGCGACATATTTGCATGCAAATGCATCGATTTTTCACGCAAAACATCGAATCGGTACAGAAACAGACGTGTGGCACAAAGATTCATCGATTCTTGCATAAACTCGATTATATCGCTTAATTTCATGGCAATTCCTGGTTTCTGCGACATATTCGCGTATTTGCATACAAATGCATCGATTTTTCACGCAAAACAACGAATCGGTACAGAAACAGACGTGTGGCACAAAGATTCATCGATTCTTGCATAAACTCGATTATATCGCTTAATTTCATGGCAATTCCTGGTTTCTGCGACATATTCGGGTATTTGCATACAAATCCATCGATTTTTCACGCAAAACAACGAATCGGTACAGAAACAGACGGGGTGCTAAGGTATGCATGGGTTCCGTGTCGGCGGAGCGGGTGATTCCGGGGCCCTCCCCGGGGGACCCGTTTCCGCCCGGCACGGAAACCCCGATGGAACTGATGTTTCTTTGAATGGGTACTTACCTGGATACTTACCTTTTGGGGAGTGTCTGGGAGATGAGGCCCAGGACGAGGAACTTCGGTGAAGTTGGTGGGCCCATGCACGCCAAATCCTCTCACACCACCTCCTCGTGGGGCACCCTGGGACCCTGATCGGGCTTAGGCTCGATTAGGGTGCGAACGGTGTGAGGGGTGCAGGGGGGTCTTATCTGCCGCTCTGTTCTGTGGAGGGGTTTAAAAAATTTTTAATTTTTTTTTTTTTTTTTTTTTTTTTTTTTTTTTTTTTTTTTTACTTACCTTGATTTCCTTATTTACCTTTGCTGTTTTCCTTTGTTACTTCCCCTCTTCCTGGCTACTGATCTGGCGGCCCCCTTGCAGCAGGATAAGACCTACCCGTCGGGACGGCTATTGATATAGTTATGCTTGACGTAACAAGTGTGATACACACTATGGACCAGGGCAAGTCTGGGAGTGTTAAAATAAATATGGACAGTACGACTAAAAGACATAACGTTTACGATGCAGGGGAGGGAGACCCCAGTATCGGTGGTGGAGCAGTGGGCGAGCGGGCTGCTCCAGCATCGTCATCCGGCAACCGCGAGTTGGTAGGTGTGATCCATCGGGCCCTACCAAAAGTAATAGCTACCGATACTATGACGACTAAAGATATGACCCCGGTACATGATGATCCAATGGAAGGAACCTCCGCTGATTTTGCTACAGTTAAAATAATAAAAGAAATTAAAAAGAAATTGACTAATGAAAAACATAAAAATAAAAAAGACTGGCCCACCCCAATAGAGGGCGCCTCTAAATGGGACTTAGATTCAGATACTATATCTAATATATCTAACACACCAACTCACACCACATACACAACCACATTCAAACGACCACATTCACCAACACCAACACTCATACAAACACAAACATCCACACTAGCATCGAGTGACAAGCCAATACTTAAAAGATCTTACTCTTCTTCATCATTGAAATCCGAAGATTCGACGAGAGTTAAAACATCGTCCACGTATGAATGCATCGATAAATGCAATAGATATATATCCAGTGTGACAAAAGAAATGATGGAAATCACTAATAAGGTGATAATTAAAGTCTTGGATAATAAAGGTGAAATCTCCGTACGGGATGATCTTCAGGATATACAAAAAGTAGCTGAATTGCAAAATAAGCTACTTAAATTTAGTAATATAATTAATTATAAATTAGAAGAAGAGAAAAAAGCAATATCTAATAAAATAAAAGCAAATACGCAAATAATATCTGGCAATACCGTACCTGATAGATCGGAATACCCTAGTGACACCTCAAGAGGCATCAGTTCGGGTTACGGACATCCTGTTGAAACAATGGATGCTTCAGATACGCAAACTTCTGATAAAAACAATAAAAGAAAACTAAAAAATAAAAATTTAGATTCTGGTAGCTCCACAAGTAAAAAAAGGAAAAAAACTAATGGTTTTAAACATTCGGTAAATACAAATAAAAGATCTTCAAAGATAACCTCCGTATCGTCGACATCCTCCTCGGAAGAGGAAGATGAGAACTCTGACTATGATGATGATATAAACAAAAGAACATCCAAGGCAATAGAAGGACTCTTTACACCACTAAGAAACTTTATTGAAAGTATGTTGCCCAAAAAGAAAAGTGTTAATAAAAAAGATAATTATAAAAACAGCGATCTCAGCGGAAGAATTAATAGGAATAGAAAGGAAATTACAGAGAATGAGAGAAAGATTCAATCCAGAACGGAAATTGAAAGAGATGTTAACAATAGAAGAAAGAAGAAGAAAACTAAAACAGACGAAGAAACTGAGTACATACAAACACCTGGAAGAACGATTATTCAAGGTGGTAAAGTAAATAAAATAGCTCCCGCTAAAATACATCGTCCCAAATGGACGATCCAAAAAAGTGATGCTATTGTAATTAGAACGGAAAACGATGACGAATTTAACAGAACTTATGCCAAAGTATGTGGTCTAAATAAATGCGATGAAAAAATTAAAAGGGCGCGAAAAACTCGCACAGGAGATTTACTCCTTGAAATTAATGAAAATGATAAATCAAAAGATATTCAACGTGATTTGAAGTCAATAACAAATAAAAATAATGTTGAAATATTACAAAAGATGATTCAGATCGAAATTAAGGATTTGGATCCTCTGGTGAATGGTAATATAGTTCTTGATCGTGTAACCTCACATTTCAATATATCACGTGAAGAAATTAAACTGAAAGTTCTTAGAGGAACGAAACTCGGTACGCAACTTGCGGTACTAGAAACTCCTCTTAAATATATGCCCATAATATTAGAAAAAAGTAAACTCACAATTGGTATGACAAGAGTAACCTGTACACCAGCGCCGATAATAATAAAGTGTTACAGATGCTATGCTCTGGGTCACTTTAGCACCGGATGTAAGGTTAAAATAAAAGAAAATATTAGATGCCGTAACTGTGGACAAGACGGTCACAATAATAACGATTGTAAAAATGAGACTAAATGTAGAGTATGTCACGAAAAAGGCAATTATTCTAATCACACAATAGCAACTATGGCTTGTCCTATATTTAGAGATAAAATAAGAGAACTAAAGAATAATTTTCAACAATATAATTCGACTACTTCAAATTAATTTAAACAGGTGCCTAAACGCTCAAAACATGAGCGAACAGACCTGTGTCACTGAAAAAATTGATATAATTTGTATTCAGGAACCATATAAAATCAACAAAAAATGGATTACCTCTCTAGATGGTATGGCAGCTATAAATATTATAAATCATAATATTAAAATCACTGATAGAATAGTGGGTCGATTTTTCTCGGGAATCGACTTGGAGGATTTTATCCTAATTAATGCTTATATATCTCCTAAAGTTAAAAATAGTGAATTTGTTCAATACTTGGAGGCAATTAAAAATAAATGTAAAAATAAAAAGATGATAATATTGGGCGACCTTAATGCCAGAACAATAATGTTTGGTGACAATAAAACTTCAAAAAAAGGCGATATGCTAAACCAATTTATTTCGGAATTAAACGTGATTGCTATTCAAATAAAAGGAGGTCATACCTTTGAGAATCATAAAGGCACTTCCAAAGTGGATATCATTTGTGCCTCTGAAAAAATTGCGAATTCTATTATAAGTAAAGTTGATAATAAGAATAATAGTTTTTCGGATCATAAATACTGTATTCACCTTATTAATATGACTAAAAGTGTTAAATTTAGGAAAAAATATAAACATAATTTAGAATGGTCCTGGAACACACGTAAGTGTAATGAGGACAAATTTAAAGAAATATTAAAATCCAATAATCTGTCAGAAGATAATAATGAAAACATTAATAAGCTAACATGCAACTATATAAATAAAATAAATAAAGCATGCAAAGAATCCATGCCTAAAAAATATAATAAGTTTTTCCATAAGGCAAATCCTTGGTGGTCGAATGAAATAGCCAAAAAAAGAGTTGAAGTTTTAGAAATGCGAAGAAAATATCAACATATTCGAAAATTACAACATTTTAGAAAATTAAAAGAGGCCAAAGATATGTATACAATTTCGAAAAAAGAGCTCCAATACTTAATTAATAAAGCCAAAAAGAGACAATGGATAAATTTTGTAGACTTATTGAAGGAAGATATATGGGGTAGACCTTTTCTAACAGTACAGTATAAATTACAAAATAGAAGCCCTAATTCGGGTATCCCAGCTACCACAGCCAGGAATATTCTAGAGGCTCTATTTCCTAGAGAAACAGAAAAAGTGAATTATGATAATTTTCAATCACCTAATAAATTAAAAACATATAAATTCGAAATTTTAGAAATAGCAAATAAATTAAACATTAAGAAGGCCACTGGCCTGGACCACCTATCTCCTAAAATTATTAAATTCACTGTGAATAATGATACTGATAATTTCTTTAAATTAATTGAGTCATGCTTAAATAAATTTAGTGTACCTGTACGCTGGAAAAGTACTAGAGTCATCTTAATTAGAAAAAATAGCAAAGATACCATGCAACCTTCTGATTTCCGTCCCATCTGTATTGGAGATACAATGAATAAAATATTAGAAAAAATAATCCAAGAAAAACTATTAAAAGAACTAGGATTGCCCCCCTTTAATGATAGACAATTCGGTTTTACTACTGGAAAATCCACTTTAGGTGCATTAGAAAATGTATATGAATATATAATAAATAGTAATATAAAGAAAAAATACGGAATATTCGTTAGCCTGGACATTAAAAATGCCTTTAACAGTCTAAAGTGGAACTCTATTTTCGAATGTTTAAAAAAGAGAAATATTTCCTTTGGTCTTCAAGCACTAATTCAAAATTACTTTTCTAATAGATCAATAAAATACAAGGCTAACAATAAATGGATAAACATAGATGTTGAGAAAGGTGTACCACAGGGATCGATTATCGCCCCTATTCTTTGGAATATGGTTTACGATGAAGTCCTTGCGCTACCCTTTAACGAAGACCTACAAGTGATTGCATATGCGGATGATTTGGCTTTGTATATTGCTGATAGAAACTTGGATAAAATTAAACAAATAATTGAAAATGCGATAAATAATCTAATAGATCCCTGGTTAAAGAAGAATGGACTGACAATGGCGCCTCACAAAACCAAATTTATATTTTTTAATAAAAAAGTAATTCCAAAAGATTTCAAACTAAATATACTTAACTTAAGAATTGAGGCTTCAGATTCATTGAAATATCTAGGTATTAGAATGGATCGTTATAATAATTTCTTTTCACATATAAAAGATGTTTCTGAAAAAGCCACCCGCACAATGGGGGCCCTCTCTACTCTTATGAGTAATATAGGAGGCCCAACGTTTGGCGGACGTAGGCTCTACTATTATATATCGGAGTCCATTATGTGCTATGGCTGTCCAATATGGGCACCCAGGGCACTACAGCTCTCAAATAATATTAACTTAATTAAAAAAGCTCAAAAGATTGGCCTAAACAGGATGGCTAGAGCATATCGAACCGTCAACAGAGAAGCTCTCTGTGCGATTACGGGCATTCAGCCACTAGAAATAACCATGCAGGAAAGAACCGAAATATATAAAATAAATTTAAAATATAAAATTAATCCAGAGGATTCTGATGACGAAATTTGTGAAAAAAATAAAAATAAAGAAGAAGAAATTAAAATGATAAAAATTAGATCTACATTAAAATGGCAAGATAAATGGACTAATTTAAAAAAAGCAGAATGGACTAGGAAGCTTATTCCTAATATAGAATTATGGAGCAAGAAAAAATATGGCACTATTAACTACAGACTTTCCCAAATATTAACTGGTCATGGAGTGTTTAACACTTACAGATATATGATTAAAAAATCTAATACAAATAAATGCTGGTTTTGTGAGGCAATTGATAACGCAGAACATACCCTATTAAAATGTGAACGATTTGAAGAAAAAAGATTTTTACTAAATCTAGAACTAAACGAAGACCTAAAAATTGAAAATTTTACTAACTTGATGACAAGCTCTGCAAAAAATTGGAGATTAATTAATGAATTTATAAATAGTATTATAAAAAATAAAGAAATTTATGAAAGAAATTTAGAAAAACAAGAAAGAGAAAATAGACAAAGAGCAAGAAATAGACGTAATTGATATTAAAACATTATAAATAAAACATTTAAACTAAAACACATGCAATATAAATAAACTCACACAATAAATATTATAACAAAATACATAATAACAAAAACTTATGTTATATATTGAAATGTTTATATAATAAAGAAAAATCATTATAAAATGAAGAAAAAAAAAAAAAAAAAAAAAAAAAAAAAAAATACAATAAGAGCCAAGAACAAGTGTGGTCACAGCTCGCCCCCTTCCCTTCTGAATGCGGACAGCGGGTCGGGGGGGAGGGGGCAGCTATTTAGTATGCAAAAGAGGCCCCAGAGAATTCTGGGCACCTCGGGTGTGGAGGTTTACGACGGGCTCCGTGGGACCCTTATGGCGGCGTCCGAGTCGGGTGCGCCCGAGGCGTCGTCGGGGCCCCGGGGTCCGGCGGTTCCTCCACATCCAAAAAAAAAAAAAAACAGACGTGTGGCACAAAGATTCATCGATCCTTCCATAAACTCGATTATATCGCTTAATTTCATGGCAATTCCTGGTTTCTGCGACATATTCGCGTATTTGCATGCAAATTCATCGATTTTTCACGCAAAACATCGAATCGGTACAGAAACAGACGTGTGGCACAAAGATTCATCGATTCTTGCATAAACTCGATTATATCGCTTAATTTCATGGCAATTCCTGGTTTCTGCGACATATTCGCGTATTTGCATACAAATGCATACGATTTTTCACGCAAAACAACGAATCGGTACAGAAACAGACGTGTGGCACAAAGATTCATCGATTCTTGCATAAACTCGATTATATCGCTTAATTTCATGACAATTCCTGGTTTTTGCGACATATTCGCGTATTTGCATGCAAATTCATCGATTTTTCACGCAAAACATCGAATCGGTACAGAAACAGACGTGTGGCACAAAGATTCATCGATTCTTGCATAAACTCGATTATATCGCTTAATTTCATGGCAATTCCTGGTTTCTGCGACATATTCGCGTATTTGCATACAAATGC
>CAKAJA020000632.1:0-78849 GCA_916610235.2 Lasioglossum morio | reverse complement strand
TTATACGTTATACGTTATACGTTATACGTTATACGTTATACGTTATACGTTATACGTTATACGTTATACGTTATACGTTATACGTTATACGTTATACGTTATACGTTATACGTTATACGTTATACGTTATACGTTATACGTTATACGTTATACGTTATACGTTATACGTTATACGTTATACGTTATACGTTATACGTTATACGTTATACGTTATACGTTATACGTTATACGTTATACGTTATACGTTATACGTTATACGTTATACGTTATATGTTTAACGTTATACGTTATACGTTATACGTTATATGTTTAACGTTAAAAGTTATACGTTATACGTTATACGTTGTACGTTGTACGTTGTACGTTATACGTTATACGTTATACGTTATACGTTATACGTTATACGTTATACGTTATACGTTATACGTTATACGTTATAAGTTATACGCTATACGTTATACGTTATACGTTATACGTTATACGTTATACGTTATACGTTATACGTTATACGTTATACGTTATACGTTATACGTTATACGATATACGTTATACGTTTAACATTATACGTTATACGTTATATGTTATACATTATACGTTATACGTTATACGTTATACATTATACGTTGTACGTTTAACCTTATACGTTATACGTTTAACGTTACACGTTATACATTATACGTTATACGTTATAGGTTATAAGTTTAACATTATACGTTACACGTTATACGTTATGCGCTATACGTTATACGTTTAACGTTACACGTTATACATTATACGTTATACGTTTAAACGTTATACGTTGTACGTTATAGGTTATACGGTTAACATTATACGTTATACGTTATGCGTTATACGTTATACGTTATACGTTATACGTTATACGTTATACGTTATACGTTATACGTTATACGTTATACGTTATACGTTATACGTTATACGTTATACGTTATACGTTATACGTTATACGTTATACGTTATACGTTATACGTTATACGTTATACGTTGTACATTGTACGTTATACGTTATACGTTATACGTTATAATTTATACGTTATACATTATACGTTATACGTTACACGATGTACGTTATACGTTATACATTATACGTTATACGTTATACGTTATACGTTATACGTTATACGTTATACGTTATATGTTTAACGTTATACGTTATACGTTGTACGTTATACGTTATACGTTTAACGTTATACGTTATACATTATACGTTATACGTTATACGTTATACGTTATACGTTATACGTTATACGTTATACGTTATACGTTATACGTTATACGTTATACGTTATACGTTATACGTTATACGTTATACGTTATACGTTATACGTTATACGTTATACGTTATACGTTATACGTTATACGTTGTACGTTGTACGTTATACGTTATACGTTATACGTTATATGTTTAACGTTAAAAGTTATACGTTATACGTTATACGTTATACGTTGTACGTTGTACGTTGTACGTTATACGTTATACGTTATACGTTATACGTTATACGTTATACGTTATACGTTATACGTTATACGTTATACGTTATAAGTTATACGCTATACGTTATACGTTATACGTTATACGTTATACGTTATACGTTATACGTTATACGTTATACGTTATACGTTATACGTTATACGTTATACGTTATACGTTATACGTTATACGTTATACGTAATACGATATACGTTATACGTTTCACATTATACGTTATACGTTATATGTTATACATTATACGTTATACGTTATACGTTATACATTATACGTTGTACGTTTAACCTTATACGTTATACGTTTAACGTTACACGTTATACATTATACGTTATACGTTATAGGTTATAAGTTTAACATTATACGTTACACGTTATACGTTATGCGCTATACGTTATACGTTTAACGTTACACGTTATACATTATACGTTATACGTTTAAACGTTATACGTTGTACGTTATAGGTTATACGTTTAACATTATACGTTATACGTTATGCGTTATACGTTATACGTTATACGTTATACGTTATACGTTATACGTTATACGTTATACGTTATACGTTATACGTTATACGTTATACGTTATACGTTATACGTTATACGTTATACGTTATACGTTATACGTTATACGTTATACGTTATACGTTATACGTTATACGTTATACGTTATACGTTATACGTTATACGTTATACGTTATACGTTATACGTTATACGTTATACGTTATACGTTGTACGTTGTACGTTATACGTTATACGTTATACGTTATAATTTATACGTTATACATTATACGTTATACGTTACACGATGTACGTTATACGTTATACATTATACGTTATACGTTATACGTTATACGTTATACGTTATACGTTATACGTTATACGTTATACGTTATACGTTATACGTTTTACGTTATATGTGTAACGTTATACGTTATACGTTGTACGTTATACGTTATACGTTTAACGTTATACGTTATACATTATACGTTATACGTTATACGTTATACGTTATACGTTATACGTTATACGTTATACGTTATACGTTATACGTTATACGTTATACGTTATACGTTATACGTTATACGTTATACGTTATACGTTGTACGTTATACGTTATACGTTATACGTTATACGTTATACGGTATACGTTATACGTTATACGTTATACGTTATACGTTATACGTTATACGTTATACGTTATACGTTATACGTTATACGTTATACGTTATACGTTATACGTTATACGTTATACGTTATACGTTATACGTTATACGTTATACGTTATACGTTATACGTTATACGTTATACGTTATACGTTATACGTTATACGTTATACGTTATACGTTATACGTTATACGTTATACGTTATACGTTATACGTTATACGTTATACGTTATACGTTATACGTTATACGTTATACGTTATATGTTTAACGTTATACGTTATACGTTATACGTTATATGTTTAACGTTAAAAGTTATACGTTATACGTTATACGTTATACGTTGTACGTTGTACGTTGTACGTTATACGTTATACGTTATACGTTGTACGTTTAACGTTATACGTTATACGTTATACGTTATACGTTTAACGTTACACGTTATACATTATACGTTATACGTTATAGGTTATAAGTTTAACATTATACGTTTCACGTTATACGTTATGCGCTATACGTTATACGTTTAACGTTACACGTTATACATTATACGTTATACGTTTAAACGTTATACGTTGTACGTTATAGGTTATACGTTTAACATTATATGTTATACGTTATGCGATATACGTTATACGTTATACGTTATACGTTATACGTTATACGTTATACGTTATACGTTATACGTTATACGTTATACGTTATACGTTATACGTTATACGTTATACGTTATACGTTATACGTTATACGTTATACGTTATACGTTATACGTTATACGTTATACGTTATACGTTATACGTTATACGTTATACGTTATACGTTATACGTTATACGTTATACGTTATACGTTATACGTTATACGTTATACGTTATACGTTATACGTTATACGTTATACGTTATACGTTATACGTTTAACATTATACGTTATACGTTATACGTTATGCGTTATACGTTATACGTTATACGTTATACATTATACGTTGTACGTTATACGTTATACGTTTAACGTTACACGTTATACGTTATACGTTTAACGTTACACGTTATACATTATACGTTATACGTTATAGGTTATAAGTTTAACATTATACGTTACACGTTATACGTTATGCGCTATACGTTATACGTTGTACGTTGTACGTTATACGTTATACGTTATACGTTATAATTTATACGTTATACGTTATACGTTATAAGTTATACGTTATACGTTATACGTTATACGTTATACGTTATACGTTATACGTTATACGTTATACGTTATACGTTATACGTTATACGTTATACGTTATACGTTATACGTTATACGTTATACGTTATACGTTATACGTTATACGTTATACGTTATACTTTATACGTTATACGTTATACGTTATACGTTATACGTTATACGTTATACGTTATACGTTATACGTTATACGTCATACGTTATACGTTATACGTTATACGTTATACGTTATACGTTATACGTCATACGTTACACGTTATACGTTATACGTTATACGTTATACGTTATACGTTATACGTTATACGTTATACGTCATACGTTATACGTTATACGTTATACGTTATACGTTATACGTTATACGTTATACGTTATACGTTATACGTTATACGTTATACGTTATACGTTATACGTTATACGTTATACGTTATACGTTATACGTTATACGTTATACGTTATACGTTATACGTTATACGTTATACGTTATACGTTATACGTTATACGTTATACGTTATACGTTATACGTTATACGTTATACGTTATACGTTATACGTTATATGTTTAACGTTATACGTTATACGTTATATGTTTAACGTTAAAAGTTATACGTTATACGTTATACGTTATACGTTGTACGTTGTACGTTGTACGTTATACGTTATACGTTATACGTTGTACGTTTAACGTTATACGTTATACGTTATACGTTATACGTTTAACGTTACACGTTATACATTATAGGTTATAAGTTTAACATTATACGTTACACGTTATACGTTATGCGCTATACGTTATACGTTTAACGTTACACGTTATACATTATACGTTATACGTTTAAACGTTATACGTTGTACGTTATAGGTTATACGTTTAACATTATACGTTATACGTTATGCGATATACGTTATACGTTATACGTTATACGTTATACGTTATACGTTATACGTTATACGTTATACGTTATACGTTATACGTTATACGTTATACGTTATACGTTATACGTTATACGTTATACGTTATACGTTATACGTTATACGTTATACGTTATACGTTATACGTTATACGTTATACGTTATACGTTATACATTATACGTTATACGTTATAGGTTATAAGTTTAACATTATACGTTACACGTTATACGTTATGCGCTATACGTTATACGTTTAACGTTACACGTTATACATTATACGTTATACGTTTAAACGTTATACGTTGTACGTTAAAGGTTATACGTTTAACATTATACGTTATACGTTATGCGTTATACGTTATACGTTATACGTTATACGTTATACGTTATACGTTATACGTTATACGTTATACGTTATACGTTATACGTTATACGTTATACGTTATGCGCTATACGTTATACGTTTAACGTTACACGTTATACATTATACGTTATACGTTTAAACGTTATACGTTGTACGTTATAGGTTATACGTTTAACATTATACGTTATACGTTATGCGTTATACGTTATACGTTATACGTTATACGTTATACGTTATACGTTATACGTTATACGTTATACGTTATACGTTATACGTTATACGTTATACGTTATACGTTGTAAGTTATACGTTATACGTTATACGTTATACGTTATACGTTATACGTTATACGTTATACGTTATACGTTATACGTTATACGTTATACGTTGTACGTTGTACGTTATACGTTATACGTTATACGTTATAATTTATACGTTATACATTATACGTTATACGTTACACGATGTACGTTATACGTTATACATTATACGTTATACGTTATACGTTATACGTTATACGTTATACGTTATATGTTTAACGTTATACGTTATACGTTGTACGTTATACGTTATACGTTTAACGTTATACGTTATACATTATACGTTATACGTTATACGTTATACGTTATACGTTATACGTTATACGTTATACGTTATACGTTATACGTTATACGTTATACGTTATACGTTTAACGTTACACGTTATACATTATACGTTATACGTTTAAACGTTATACGTTGTACGTTATAGGTTATACGTTTAACATTATACGTTATAGGTTATGTGATATACGTTATACGTTATACGTTATACGTTATACGTTATACGTTATACGTTATACGTTATACGTTATACGTTATACGTTATACGTTATACGTTATACGTTATACGTTATACGTTATACGTTATACGTTATACGTTATACGTTATACGTTATACGTTATACGTTATACGTTATACGTTATACGTTATACGTTATACGTTATACGTTATACGTTATACGTTATACGTTATACGTTATACGTTATACGTTATACGTTATACGTTGTACGTTGTACGTTATACGTTATACGTTATACGTTATAATTTATACGTTATACGTTTAACATTATACGTTATACGTTATGCGTTATACGTTATACGCTATACGTTATACGTTATACGTTATACGTTATACGTTATACGTTATACGTTATACGTTATACGTTATACGTTATACGTTATACGTTATACGTTATACGTTATACGTTATACGTTATACGTTATACGTTATACGTTATACGTTATACGTTATAGGTTATACGTTTAACGTTATACGTTATACGTTATGCGTTATACGTTATACGTTATACGTTATATGTTATACGTTATACGTTATACGTTATACATTATACGTTATACGTTATACGTTATACATTATACGTTGTACGTTTAACCTTATACGTTATACGTTTAACGTTACACGTTATACATTATACGTTATACGTTATAGGTTATAAGTTTAACATTATACGTTACACGTTATACGTTATGCGCTATACGTTATACGTTTAACGTTACACGTTATACATTATACGTTATACGTTTAAACGTTATACGTTGTACGTTATAGGTTATACGTTTAACATTATACGTTATACGTTATGCGTTATACGTTATACGTTATACGTTATACGTTATACGTTATACGTTATACGTTATACGTTATACGTTACGTTATACGTTATACGTTATACGTTATACGTTATACGTTATACGTTATACGTTATACGTTATACGTTATACGTTATACGTTTAAACGTTATACGTTATACGTTATACGTTATACGTTATACGTTATACGTTATACGTTATACGTTATACGTTATACGTTATACGTTTATACGTTATACGTTTATACGTTATACGTTATACGTTAAACGTATACGTTATACGTTATACGTTATACGTTATACGTTATACGTTATATGTTTAACGTTATACGTTATACGTTATACGTTATATGTTTAACGTTAAAAGTTATACGTTATACGTTATACGTTATACGTTGTACGTTGTACGTTGTACGTTATACGTTATACGTTATACGTTATACGTTATACGTTATACGTTATACGTTATACGTTATACGTTATACGTTATACGTTATAAGTTATACGCTATACGTTATACGTTATACGTTATACGTTATACGTTATACGTTATACGTTATACGTTATACGTTATACGTTATACGTTATACGTTATACGATATACGTTATACGTTTAACATTATACGTTATACGTTATATGTTATACATTATACGTTATACGTTATACGTTATACATTATACGTTGTACGTTTAACCTTATACGTTATACGTTTAACGTTACACGTTATACATTATACGTTATACGTTATAGGTTATAAGTTTAACATTATACGTTACACGTTATACGTTATGCGCTATACGTTATACGTTTAACGTTACACGTTATACATTATACGTTATACGTTTAAACGTTATACGTTGTACGTTATAGGTTATACGTTTAACATTATACGTTATACGTTATACGTTATACGTTATACGTTATACGTTATACGTTATACGTTATACGTTATACGTTATACGTTATACGTTATACGTTATACGTTATACGTTATACGTTATACGTTATACGTTATACGTTATACGTTGTACGTTGTACGTTATACGTTATACGTTATACGTTATAATTTATACGTTATACATTATACGTTATACGTTATACGTTATACGTTATACGTTATACGTTATACGTTATACGTTATACGTTATACGTTATACGTTATACGTTATACGTTATACGTTTATACGTTATACGTTATACGTTATACGTTATACGTTATACGTTATACGTTATACGTTATACGTTATACGTTATACGTTATACGTTATACGTTATACGTTATACGTTATACGTTATACGTTTTACGTTATACGTTATACGTTATACGTTATACGTTATACGTTATACGTTATACGTTATACGTTATACGTTATACGTTATACGTTATACATTATACGTTATACGTTATACGTTATACGTTATACGTTATACGTTATACGTTATACGTTATACGTTATACGTTATACGTTATACGTTTATACGTTATACGTTATACGTTATACGTTATACGTTATACGTTATGCGTTATACGTTATACGTTATACGTTATTACGTTATACGTTTTACGTTATACGTTATACGTTATACGTTATACGTTATACGTTATACGTTATACGTTATACGTTATACGTTATACTTATACGTTATGCGTTATACGTTATACGCTATACGTTATACGTTATACGTTATGCGCTATACGTTATACGTTTAACGTTACACGTTATACATTATACGTTATACGTTTAAACGTTATACGTTGTACGTTATAGGTTAAACGTTTAACATTATACGTTATACGTTATGCGTTATACGTTATACGTTATACGTTATACGTTATACGTTATACGTTATACGTTATACGTTATACGTTATACGTTATACTTATACGTTATACGTTATACGTTATACGTTATACGTTATACGTTATACGTTATACGTTATACGTTATACGTTATACGTTATACGTTATACGTTATACGTTATACGTTATACGTTATACGTTATACGTTATACGTTATACGTTATACGTTATACGTTATACGTTATACGTTATACGTTATACGTTATACGTTATACGTTATATGTTTAACGTTATACGTTATACGTTATACGTTATAGGTTATACGTTTAACATTATACGTTATACGTTATGCGTTATACGTTATACGTTATACGTTATACGTTATACGTTATACGTTATACGTTATACGTTATACGTTATACATTATACGTTGTACGTTTAACCTTATACGTTATACGTTTAACGTTACACGTTATACATTATACGTTATACGTTATAGGTTATAAGTTTAACATTATACGTTACACGTTATACGTTATGCGCTATACGTTATACGTTTAACGTTACACGTTATACATTATACGTTATACGTTTAAACGTTATACGTTGTACGTTATAGGCTATACGTTTAACATTATACGTTATACGTTATGCGTTATACGTTATACGTTATACGTTATACGTTATACGTTATACGTTATACGTTATACTTTATACGTTATACGTTATACGTTATACGTTTATACGTTATACGTTATACGTTATACGTTATACGTTATACGTCATACGTTATACGTTATACGTTATACGTTATACGTTATACGTTATACGTTCATACGTTATACGTTATACGTTATACGTTATACGTTATACGTTATACGTTATACGTTATACGTTATACGTTATACGTTATACGCTATACGTTATACGTTATACGTTATACGTTATACGTTATACGTTATACGTTATACGTTATACGTTATACGTTATACGTTATACGTTATACGTATACGTTATACGTTATACGTTATACGTTATACGTTATACGTTATACGTTATACGTTATACGTTATACGTTATACGTTATACGTTATACGTTATACGTTATACGTTATACGTTATACGTTATACGTTATACGTTATACGTTATACGTTATACGTTATACGTTATACGTTATACGTTATACGTTATACGTTATACGTTATACGTTATATGTTTAACGTTATACGTTATACGTTATATGTTTAACGTTAAAAGTTATACGTTATACGTTATACGTTATACGTTGTACGTTGTACGTTGTACGTTATACGTTATATGTTATACGTTGTACGTTTAACGTTATACGTTATACGTTATACGTTATACGTTTAACGTTACACGTTATACATTATAGGTTATAAGTTTAACATTATACGTTACACGTTATACGTTATGCGCTATACGTTATACGTTTAACGTTACACGTTATACATTATACGTTATACGTTTAAACGTTATACGTTGTACGTTATAGGTTATACGTTTAACATTATACGTTATACGTTATGCGATATACGTTATACGTTATACGTTATACGTTATACGTTATACGTTATACGTTATACGTTATACGTATACGTTATACGTTATACGTTATACGTTATACGTTATACGTTATACGTTATACGTTATACGTTATACGTTTATACGTTATACGTTATACGTTATACGTTATACGTTATACGTTATACATTATACGTTATACGTTATAGGTTATAAGTTTAACATTATACGTTACACGTTATACGTTATGCGCTATACGTTATACGTTTAACGTTACACGTTATACATTATACGTTATACGTTTAAACGTTATACGTTGTACGTTAAAGGTTATACGTTTAACATTATACGTTATACGTTATGCGTTATTACGTTATACGTTATACGTTATACGTTATACGTTATACGTTATACGTTATACGTTATACGTTATACGTTATACGTTATACGTTATACGTTATACGTTATACGTTATGCGCTATACGTTATACGTTTAACGTTACACGTTATACATTATACGTTATACGTTTAAACGTTATACGTTGTACGTTATAGGTTATACGTTTAACATTATACGTTATACGTTATGCGTTATACGTTATACGTTATACGTTATACGTTATACGTTATACGTTATACGTTATACGTTATACGTTATACGTTATACGTTATACGTTATACGTTATACGTTATACGTTATACGTTGTAAGTTATACGTTATACGTTATACGTTATACGTTATACGTTATACGTTATACGTTATACGTTATACGTTATACGTTATACGTTATACGTTGTACGTTGTACGTTATACGTTATACGTTATACGTTATAATTTATACGTTATACATTATACGTTATACGTTACACGATGTACGTTATACGTTATACATTATACGTTATACGTTATACGTTATACGTTATACGTTATACGTTATATGTTTAACGTTATACGTTATACGTTGTACGTTATACATTATACGTTTAACGTTATACGTTACACATTATACGTTATACGTTATACGTTATACGTTATACGTTATACGTTATACGTTATACGTTATACGTTATACGTTTAACGTTACACGTTATACATTATACGTTATACGTTTAAACGTTATACGTTGTACGTTATAGGTTATACGTTTAACATTATACGTTATAGGTTATGTGATATACGTTATACGTTATACGTTATACGTTATACGTTATACGTTATACGTTATACGTTATACGTTATACGTTATACGTTTATACGTTATACGTTATACGTTATACGTTATACGTTATACGTTATACGTTATACGTTATACGTTATACGTTATACGTTATACGTTATACGTTATACGTTATACGTTATACGTTATACGTTATACGTTATACGTTGTACGTTGTACGTTATACGTTATACGTTATACGTTATAATTTATACGTTATACGTTTAACATTATACGTTATACGTTATGCGTTATACGTTATACGCTATACGTTATACGTTATACGTTATACGTTATACGTTATACGTTATACGTTATACGTTATACGTTATACGTTATACGTTATACGTTATACGTTATACGTTATACGTTATACGTTATACGTTATACGTTATACGTTATACGTTATACGTTATAGGTTATACGTTTAACATTATACGTTATACGTTATGCGTTATACGTTATACGTTATACGTTATATGTTATACGTTATACGTTATACGTTATACATTATACGTTATACGTTATACGTTATACATTATACGTTGTACGTTTAACCTTATACGTTATACGTTTAACGTTACACGTTATACATTATACGTTATACGTTATAGGTTATAAGTTTAACATTATACGTTACACGTTATACGTTATGCGCTATACGTTATACGTTTAACGTTACACGTTATACATTATACGTTATACGTTTAAACGTTATACGTTGTACGTTATAGGTTATACGTTTAACATTATACGTTATACGTTATGCGTTATACGTTATACGTTATACGTTATACGTTATACGTTATACGTTATACGTTATACGTTATACGTTATACGTTATACGTTATACGTTATACGTTATACGTTATACGTTTATACGTTATACGTTATACGTTATACGTTATCGTTATACGTTATACGTTATACGTTATACGTTATACGTTATACGTTATACGTTATACGTTATACGTTATACGTTATACGTTATACGTTATACGTTATACGTTATACGTTATACGTTATACGTTATACGTTATACGTTATACGTTATACGTTATACGTTATACGTTATACGTTATACGTTATACGTTATATGTTTAACGTTATACGTTATACGTTATACGTTATATGTTTAACGTTAAAAGTTATACGTTATACGTTATACGTTATACGTTGTACGTTGTACGTTGTACGTTATACGTTATACGTTATACGTTATACGTTATACGTTATACGTTATACGTTATACGTTATACGTTATACGTTATACGTTATACATTATACGTTATACGTTATACGTTATACATTATACGTTGTACGTTTAACCTTATACGTTATACGTTTAACGTTACACGTTATACATTATACGTTATACGTTATAGGTTATAAGTTTAACATTATACGTTACACGTTATACGATATGCGCTATACGTTATACGTTTAACGTTACACGTTATACATTATACGTTATACGTTTAAACGTTATACGTTGTACGTTATAGGTTATACGTTTAACATTATACGTTATACGTTATACGTTATACGTTATACGTTATACGTTATACGTTATACGTTATACGTTATACGTTATACGTTATACGTTATACGTTATACGTTATACGTTATACGTTATACGTTGTACGTTGTACGTTATACGTTATACGTTATACGTTATAATTTATACGTTATACATTATACGTTATACGTTATACGTTATACGTTATACGTTATACGTTATACGTTATACGTTATACGTTATACGTTATACGTTATACGTTATACGTTATACGTTATACGTTATACGTTATACGTTATACGTTATACGTTATACGTTATACGTTATACGTTATACGTTATACGTTATACGTTATACGTTATACGTTATACGTTTTACGTTATACGTTATACGTTATACGTTATACGTTATACGTTATACGTTATACGTTATACGTTATACGTTATACGTTATACGTTATACGTTATACGTTGTACGTTGTACGTTATACGTTATACGTTATACGTTATAATTTATACGTTATACGTTTAACATTATACGTTATACGTTATGCGTTATACGTTATACGCTATACGTTATACGTTATACGTTATGCGCTATACGTTATACGTTTAACGTTACACGTTATACATTATACGTTATACGTTTAAACGTTATACGTTGTACGTTATAGGTTTTACGTTATACGTTATACGTTATACGTTATACGTTATACGTTATACGTTATACAACGTTATACGTTATACGTTGTACGTTATACGTTATACGTTATACGTTATACGTTATACGTTATACGTTATACGTTATACGTTATACGTTATACGTTATACGTTATACGTTATACGTTATACGTTATACGTTATACGTTATACGTTATACGTTATACGTTATACGTTTATACGTTATACGTTATACGTTATACGTTATACGTTATACGTTATACGTTATACGTTATACGTTATACGTTATACGTTATACGTTATACGTTATACGTTATACGTTATACGTTATACGTTATATGTTTAACGTTATACGTTATACGTTATACGTTATATGTTTAACGTTAAAAGTTATACGTTATACGTTATACGTTGTACGTTGTACGTTGTACGTTATACGTTATACGTTATACGTTATACGTTATACGTTATACGTTATACGTTATACGTTATACGTTATACGTTATAAGTTATACGCTATACGTTATACGTTATACGTTATACGTTATACGTTATACGTTATACGTTATACGTTATACGTTATACGTTATACGTTATACGTTATACGATATACGTTATACGTTTAACATTATACGTTATACGTTATACGTTATACGTTATACGTTATACGTTATACGTTGTACGTTTAACGTTATACGTTATACGTTATACGTTATACGTTTAACGTTACACGTTATACATTATAGGTTATAAGTTTAACATTATACGTTACACGTTATACGTTATGCGCTATACGTTATACGTTTAACGTTACACGTTATACATTATACGTTATACGTTTAAACGTTATACGTTGTACGTTATAGGTTATACGTTTAACATTATACGTTATACGTTATGCGATATACGTTATACGTTATACGTTATACGTTATACGTTATACGTTATACGTTATACGTTATACGTTATACGTTATACGTTATACGTTATACGTTATACGTTATACGTTATACGTTATACGTTATACGTTATACGTTATACGTTATACGTTATACGTTATACGTTATACGTTATACATTATACGTTATACGTTATAGGTTATAAGTTTAACATTATACGTTACACGTTATACGTTATGCGCTATACGTTATACGTTTAACGTTACACGTTATACATTATACGTTATACGTTTAAACGTTATACGTTGTACGTTAAAGGTTATACGTTTAACATTATACGTTATACGTTATGCGTTATACGTTATACGTTATACGTTATACGTTATACGTTATACGTTATACGTTATACGTTATACGTTATACGTTATACGTTATACGTTATACGTTATGCGCTATACGTTATACGTTTAACGTTACACGTTATACATTATACGTTATACGTTTAAACGTTATACGTTGTACGTTATAGGTTATACGTTTAACATTATACGTTATACGTTATACGTTATACGTTATACGTTATACGTTATACGTTATACGTTATACGTTATACGTTATACGTTATACGTTATACGTTATACGTTATACGTTATACGTTATACGTTGTAAGTTATACGTTATACGTTATACGTTATACGTTATACGTTATACGTTATACGTTATACGTTATACGTTATACGTTATACGTTATACGTTGTACGTTGTACGTTATACGTTATACGTTATACGTTATAATTTATACGTTATACATTATACGTTATACGTTACACGATGTACGTTATACGTTATACATTATACGTTATACGTTATACGTTATACGTTATACGTTATACGTTATATGTTTAACGTTATACGTTATACGTTGTACGTTATACGTTATACGTTTAACGTTATACGTTATACATTATACGTTATACGTTATACGTTATACGTTATACGTTATACGTTATACGTTATACGTTATACGTTATACGTTATACGTTATACGTTTAACGTTACACGTTATACATTATACGTTATACGTTTAAACGTTATACGTTGTACGTTATAGGTTATACGTTTAACATTATACGTTATAGGTTATGTGATATACGTTATACGTTATACGTTATACGTTATACGTTATACGTTATACGTTATACGTTATACGTTATACGTTATACGTTATACGTTATACGTTATACGTTATACGTTATACGTTATACGTTATACGTTATACGTTATACGTTATACGTTATACGTTATACGTTATACGTTATACGTTATACGTTATACGTTATACGTTATACGTTATACGTTATACGTTATACGTTGTACGTTGTACGTTATACGTTATACGTTATACGTTATAATTTATACGTTATACGTTTAACATTATACGTTATACGTTATGCGTTATACGTTATACGCTATACGTTATACGTTATACGTTATACGTTATACGTTATACGTTATACGTTATACGTTATACGTTATACGTTATACGTTATACGTTATACGTTATACGTTATACGTTATACGTTATACGTTATACGTTATACGTTATACGTTATACGTTATACGTTATAGGTTATACGTTTAACATTATACGTTATACGTTATGCGTTATACGTTATACGTTATACGTTATATGTTATACGTTATACGTTATACGTTATACGTTATACATTATACGTTATACGTTATACGTTATACATTATACGTTGTACGTTTAACCTTATACGTTATACGTTTAACGTTACACGTTATACATTATACGTTATACGTTATAGGTTATAAGTTTAACATTATACGTTACACGTTATACGTTATGCGCTATACGTTATACGTTTAACGTTACACGTTATACATTATACGTTATACGTTTAAACGTTATACGTTGTACGTTATAGGTTATACGTTTAACATTATACGTTATACGTTATGCGTTATACGTTATACGTTATACGTTATACGTTATACGTTATACGTTATACGTTATACGTTATACGTTATACGTTATACGTTATACGTTATACGTTATACGTTATACGTTATACGTTATACGTTATACGTTATACGTTATACGTTATACGTTATACGTTATACGTTATACGTTATACGTTATACGTTATACGTTATACGTTATACGTTATACGTTATACGTTATACGTTATACGTTATACGTTATACGTTATACGTTATACGTTATACGTTATACGTTATACGTTATACGTTATACGTTATACGTTATACGTTATACGTTATATGTTTAACGTTATACGTTATACGTTATACGTTATATGTTTAACGTTAAAAGTTATACGTTATACGTTATACGTTATACGTTGTACGTTGTACGTTGTACGTTATACGTTATACGTTATACGTTATACGTTATACGTTATACGTTATACGTTATACGTTATACGTTATACGTTATACGTTATAAGTTATACGCTATACGTTATACGTTATACGTTATACGTTATACGTTATACGTTATACGTTATACGTTATACGTTATACGTTAATACGTTATACGTTATACGTTATACGTTATACGATATACGTTATACGTTTAACATTATACGTTATACGTTATATGTTATACATTATACGTTATACGTTATACGTTATACATTATACGTTGTACGTTTAACCTTATACGTTATACGTTTAACGTTACACGTTATACATTATACGTTATACGTTATAGGTTATAAGTTTAACATTATACGTTACACGTTATACGTTATGCGCTATACGTTATACGTTTAACGTTACACGTTATACATTATACGTTATACGTTTAAACGTTATACGTTGTACGTTATAGGTTATACGTTTAACATTATACGTTATACGTTATACGTTATACGTTATACGTTATACGTTATACGTTATACGTTATACGTTATACGTTATACGTTATACGTTATACGTTATACGTTATACGTTATACGTTATACGTTATACGTTATACGTTGTACGTTGTACGTTATACGTTATACGTTATACGTTATAATTTATACGTTATACATTATACGTTATACGTTATACGTTATACGTTATACGTTATACGTTATACGTTATACGTTATACGTTATACGTTATACGTTATACGTTATACGTTATACGTTATACGTTATACGTTATACGTTATACGTTATACGTTATACGTTATACGTTATACGTTATACGTTATACGTTATACGTTATACGTTATACGTTATACGTTATACGTTATACGTTATACGTTATACGTTTTACGTTATACGTTATACGTTATACGTTATACGTTATACGTTATACGTTATACGTTATACGTTATACGTTATACGTTATACGTTATACGTTATACGTTATACGTTATACGTTATACGTTATACGTTATACGTTATACGTTATACGTTATACGTTATACGTTATACGTTATACGTTATACGTTATACGTTATACGTTATACGTTATACGTTATACGTTATACGTTATACGTTATACGTTATACGTTATACGTTATACGTTATACGTTATACGTTATACGTTATACGTTTTACGTTATACGTTATACGTTATACGTTATACGTTATACGTTATACGTTATACGTTATACGTTATACGTTATACGTTATACGTTATACGTTATACGTTATGCGTTATACGTTATACGCTATACGTTATACGTTATACGTTATGCGCTATACGTTATACGTTTAACGTTACACGTTATACATTATACGTTATACGTTTAAACGTTATACGTTGTACGTTATAGGTTAAACGTTTAACATTATACGTTATACGTTATGCGTTATACGTTATACGTTATACGTTATACGTTATACGTTATACGTTATACGTTATACGTTATACGTTATACGTTATACGTTATACGTTATACGTTATACGTTATACGTTATACGTTATACGTTATACGTTATACGTTATACGTTATACGTTATACGTTATACGTTATACGTTATACGTTATACGTTATACGTTATACGTTATACGTTATACGTTATACGTTATACGTTATACGTTATACGTTATACGTTATACGTTATACGTTATACGTTATATGTTTAACGTTATACGTTATACGTTATACGTTATAGGTTATACGTTTAACATTATACGTTATACGTTATGCGTTATACGTTATACGTTATACGTTATACGTTATACGTTATACGTTATACATTATACGTTATACGTTATACGTTATACATTATACGTTGTACGTTTAACCTTATACGTTATACGTTTAACGTTACACGTTATACATTATACGTTATACGTTATAGGTTATAAGTTTAACATTATACGTTACACGTTATACGTTATGCGCTATACGTTATACGTTTAACGTTACACGTTATACATTATACGTTATACGTTTAAACGTTATACGTTGTACGTTATAGGCTATACGTTTAACATTATACGTTATACGTTATGCGTTATACGTTATACGTTATACGTTATACGTTATACGTTATACGTTATACGTTATACGTTATACTTTATACGTTATACGTTATACGTTATACGTTATACGTTATACGTTATACGTTATACGTTATACGTTATACGTCATACGTTATACGTTATACGTTATACGTTATACGTTATACGTTATACGTCATACGTTACACGTTATACGTTATACGTTATACGTTATACGTTATACGTTATACGTTATACGTTATACGTTATACGTTATACGTCATACGTTATACGTTATACGTTATACGTTATACGTTATACGTTATACGTTATACGTTATACGTTATACGTTATACGTTATACGTTATACGTTATACGTTATACGTTATACGTTATACGTTATACGTTATACGTTATACGTTATACGTTATACGTTATACGTTATACGTTATACGTTATACGTTATACGTTATACGTTATACGTTATACGTTATACGTTATACGTTATACGTTATACGTTATACGTTATATGTTTAACGTTATACGTTATACGTTATATGTTTAACGTTAAAAGTTATACGTTATACGTTATACGTTATACGTTGTACGTTGTACGTTGTACGTTATACGTTATATGTTATACGTTGTACGTTTAACGTTATACGTTATACGTTATACGTTATACGTTTAACGTTACACGTTATACATTATAGGTTATAAGTTTAACATTATACGTTACACGTTATACGTTATGCGCTATACGTTATACGTTTAACGTTACACGTTATACATTATACGTTATACGTTTAAACGTTATACGTTGTACGTTATAGGTTATACGTTTAACATTATACGTTATACGTTATGCGATATACGTTATACGTTATACGTTATACGTTATACGTTATACGTTATACGTTATACGTTATACGTTATACGTTATACGTTATACGTTATACGTTATACGTTATACGTTATACGTTATACGTTATACGTTATACGTTATACGTTATACGTTATACGTTATACGTTATACATTATACGTTATACGTTATAGGTTATAAGTTTAACATTATACGTTACACGTTATACGTTATGCGCTATACGTTATACGTTTAACGTTACACGTTATACATTATACGTTATACGTTTAAACGTTATACGTTGTACGTTAAAGGTTATACGTTTAACATTATACGTTATACGTTATGCGTTATACGTTATACGTTATACGTTATACGTTATACGTTATACGTTATACGTTATACGTTATACGTTATACGTTATACGTTATACGTTATACGTTATACGTTATGCGCTATACGTTATACGTTTAACGTTACACGTTATACATTATACGTTATACGTTTAAACGTTATACGTTGTACGTTATAGGTTATACGTTTAACATTATACGTTATACGTTATGCGTTATACGTTATACGTTATACGTTATACGTTATACGTTATACGTTATACGTTATACGTTATACGTTATACGTTATACGTTATACGTTATACGTTATACGTTATACGTTATACGTTGTAAGTTATACGTTATACGTTATACGTTATACGTTATACGTTATACGTTATACGTTATACGTTATACGTTATACGTTATACGTTATACGTTATACGTTGTACGTTGTACGTTATACGTTATACGTTATACGTTATAATTTATACGTTATACATTATACGTTATACGTTACACGATGTACGTTATACGTTATACATTATACGTTATACGTTATACGTTATACGTTATACGTTATACGTTATATGTTTAACGTTATACGTTATACGTTGTACGTTATACGTTATACGTTTAACGTTATACGTTACACATTATACGTTATACGTTATACGTTATACGTTATACGTTATACGTTATACGTTATACGTTATACGTTATACGTTTAACGTTACACGTTATACATTATACGTTATACGTTTAAACGTTATACGTTGTACGTTATAGGTTATACGTTTAACATTATACGTTATAGGTTATGTGATATACGTTATACGTTATACGTTATACGTTATACGTTATACGTTATACGTTATACGTTATACGTTATACGTTATACGTTATACGTTATACGTTATACGTTATACGTTATACGTTATACGTTATACGTTATACGTTATACGTTATACGTTATACGTTATACGTTATACGTTATACGTTATACGTTATACGTTATACGTTATACGTTATACGTTGTACGTTGTACGTTATACGTTATACGTTATACGTTATAATTTATACGTTATACGTTTAACATTATACGTTATACGTTATGCGTTATACGTTATACGCTATACGTTATACGTTATACGTTATACGTTATACGTTATACGTTATACGGTATACTTATACGTTATACGTTATACGTTATACGTTATACGTTATACGTTATACGTTATACGTTATACGTTATACGTTATACGTTATACGTTATACGTTATAGGTTATACGTTTAACATTATACGTTATACGTTATGCGTTATACGTTATACGTTATACGTTATATGTTATACGTTATACGTTATACGTTATACATTATACGTTATACGTTATACGTTATACATTATACGTTGTACGTTTAACCTTATACGTTATACGTTTAACGTTACACGTTATACATTATACGTTATACGTTATAGGTTATAAGTTTAACATTATACGTTACACGTTATACGTTATGCGCTATACGTTATACGTTTAACGTTACACGTTATACATTATACGTTATACGTTTAAACGTTATACGTTGTACGTTATAGGTTATACGTTTAACATTATACGTTATACGTTATGCGTTATACGTTATACGTTATACGTTATACGTTATACGTTATACGTTATACGTTATACGTTATACGTTATACGTTATACGTTATACGTTATACGTTATACGTTATACGTTATACGTTATACGTTATACGTTATACGTTATACGTTATACGTTATACGTTATACGTTATACGTTATACGTTATACGTTATACGTTATACGTTATACGTTATACGTTATACGTTATACGTTATACGTTATACGTTATACGTTATACGTTATACGTTATACGTTATACGTTATACGTTATACGTTATACGTTATACGTTATACGTTATATGTTTAACGTTATACGTTATACGTTATACGTTATATGTTTAACGTTAAAAGTTATACGTTATACGTTATACGTTATACGTTGTACGTTGTACGTTGTACGTTATACGTTATACGTTATACGTTATACGTTATACGTTATACGTTATACGTTATACGTTATACGTTATACGTTATACATTATACGTTATACGTTATACGTTATACATTATACGTTGTACGTTTAACCTTATACGTTATACGTTTAACGTTACACGTTATACATTATACGTTATACGTTATAGGTTATAAGTTTAACATTATACGTTACACGTTATACGTTATGCGCTATACGTTATACGTTTAACGTTACACGTTATACATTATACGTTATACGTTTAAACGTTATACGTTGTACGTTATAGGTTATACGTTTAACATTATACGTTATACGTTATACGTTATACGTTATACGTTATACGTTATACGTTATACGTTATACGTTATACGTTATACGTTATACGTTATACGTTATACGTTATACGTTATACGTTATACGTTGTACGTTGTACGTTATACGTTATACGTTATACGTTATAATTTATACGTTATACATTATACGTTATACGTTATACGTTATACGTTATACGTTATACGTTATACGTTATACGTTATACGTTATACGTTATACGTTATACGTTATACGTTATACGTTATACGTTATACGTTATACGTTATACGTTATACGTTATACGTTATACGTTATACGTTATACGTTATACGTTATACGTTATACGTTATACGTTATACGTTATACGTTATACGTTATACGTTATACGTTTTACGTTATACGTTATACGTTATACGTTATACGTTATACGTTATACGTTATACGTTATACGTTATACGTTATACGTTATACGTTATACGTTATACGTTGTACGTTGTACGTTATACGTTATACGTTATACGTTATAATTTATACGTTATACGTTTAACATTATACGTTATACGTTATGCGTTATACGTTATACGCTATACGTTATACGTTATACGTTATGCGCTATACGTTATACGTTTAACGTTACACGTTATACATTATACGTTATACGTTTAAACGTTATACGTTGTACGTTATAGGTTAAACGTTTAACATTATACGTTATACGTTATGCGTTATACGTTATACGTTATACGTTATACGTTATACGTTATACGTTATACGTTATACGTTATACGTTATACGTTATACGTTATACGTTATACGTTATACGTTATACGTTATACGTTATACGTTATACGTTATACGTTATACGTTATACATTATACGTTATACGTTATACGTTATACGTTATACGTTATACGTTATACGTTATACGTTATACGTTATACGTTATACGTTATACGTTATACGTTATACGTTATACGTTATACGTTATACGTTATATGTTTAACGTTATACGTTATACGTTATACGTTATAGGTTATACGTTTAACATTATACGTTATACGTTATGCGTTATACGTTATACGTTATACGTTATACGTTATACGTTATACGTTATACATTATACGTTATACGTTATACGTTATACATTATACGTTGTACGTTTAACCTTATACGTTATACGTTTAACGTTACACGTTATACATTATACGTTATACGTTATAGGTTATAAGTTTAACATTATACGTTACACGTTATACGTTATGCGCTATACGTTATACGTTTAACGTTACACGTTATACATTATACGTTATACGTTTAAACGTTATACGTTGTACGTTATAGGTTATACGTTTAACATTATACGTTATACGTTATGCGTTATACGTTATACGTTATACGTTATACGTTATACGTTATACGTTATACGTTATACGTTATACGTTATACGTTATACGTTATACGTTGTACGTTGTACGTTATACGTTATACGTTATACGTTATATGTTTAACGTTATACGTTATACGTTATACGTTATATGTTTAACGTTAAAAGTTATACGTTATACGTTATACGTTATACGTTGTACGTTGTACGTTGTACGTTATACGTTATACGTTATACGTTATACGTTATACGTTATACGTTATACGTTATACGTTATACGTTATACGTTATAAGTTATACGCTATACGTTATACGTTATACGTTATACGTTATACGTTATACGTTATACGTTATACGTTATACGTTATACGTTATACGTTATACGTTATACGTTATACGTTATACGTTATACGTTATACGTTATACGTTATACGTTATACGTTATACGTTATACGTTATACGTTATACGTTATACGTTGTACGTTGTACGTTGTACGTTATACGTTATACGTTATACGTTATAATTTATACGTTATACATTATACGTTATACGTTACACGATGTACGTTATACGTTATACATTATACGTTATACGTTATACGTTATACGTTATACGTTATACGTTATACGTTATATGTTTAACGTTATACGTTATACGTTGTACGTTATACGTTATACGTTTAACGTTATACGTTATACATTATACGTTATACGTTATACGTTATACGTTATACGTTATACGTTATACGTTATACGTTATACGTTATACGTTATACGTTATACGTTATACGTTATACGTTATACGTTATACGTTATACGTTATACGTTATAAGTTATACGCTATACGTTATACGTTATACGTTATACGTTATACGTTATACGTTATACGTTATACGTTATACGTTATACGTTATACGTTATACGTTATACGTTATACGTTATACGTTATACGTTATACGTTATACGTTATACGTTATACGTTATACGTTATACGTTATACGTTATACGTTATACGTTGTACGTTGTACGTTGTACGTTATACGTTATACGTTATACGTTATAATTTATACGTTATACATTATACGTTATACGTTACACGATGTACGTTATACGTTATACATTATACGTTATACGTTATACGTTATACGTTATACGTTATACGTTATACGTTATATGTTTAACGTTATACGTTATACGTTGTACGTTATACGTTATACGTTTAACGTTATACGTTATACATTATACGTTATACGTTATACGTTATACGTTATACGTTATACGTTATACGTTATACGTTATACGTTATACGTTATACGTTATACGTTATACGTTATACGTTATACGTTATACGTTATACGTTATACGTTTAACGTTACACGTTATACATTATACGTTATACGTTTAAACGTTATACGTTGTACGTTATAGGTTATACGTTTAACATTATACGTTATAGGTTATGTGATATACGTTATACGTTATACGTTATACGTTATACGTTATACGTTATACGTTATACGTTATACGTTATACGTTATACGTTATACGTTATACGTTATACGTTATACGTTATACGTTATACGTTATACGTTATACGTTATACGTTATACGTTATACGTTATACGTTATACGTTATACGTTATACGTTATACGTTATACGTTATACGTTGTACGTTGTACGTTATACGTTATACGTTATACGTTATAATTTATACGGTATACGTTTAACATTATACGTTATACGTTATGCGTTATACGTTATACGCTATACGTTATACGTTATACGTTATACGTTATACGTTATACGTTATTCGTTATACGTTATACGTTATACGTTATACGTTATACGTTATACGTTATAGGTTATACGTTTAACATTATACGTTATACGTTATGCGTTATACGTTATACGTTATACGTTATATGTTATACGTTATACGTTATACATTATACGTTATACGTTATACGTTATACATTATACGTTGTACGTTTAACCTTATACGTTATACGTTTAACGTTACACGTTATACATTATACGTTATACGTTATAGGTTATAAGTTTAACATTATACGTTACACGTTATACGTTATGCGCTATACGTTATACGTTATACGTTATACGTTATACGTTATACGTTATACGTTATACGTTATACGTTATACGTTATACGTTATACGTTATACGTTATACGTTATACGTTATACGTTATACGTTATACGTTATACGTTATACGTTATACGTTATACGTTATACGTTATACGTTATACGTTATACGTTATACGTTATACGTTATACGTTATACGTTATACGTTATACGTTATACGTTATACGTTATACGTTATACGTTATACGTTATACGTTATACGTTATACGTTATACGTTATACGTTATACGTTATACGTTATACGTTATACGTTATACGTTATACGTTATACGTTATACGTTATACGTTATACGTTATACGTTATACGTTATACGTTATACGTTATACGTTATACGTTATACGTTATACGTTATACGTTATACGTTATACGTTATACGTTATACGTTATACTTTATACGTTATACGTTATACGTTATACGTTATACGTTATACGTTATACGTTATACGTTATACGTTATACGTTATACGTTATACGTTATACGTTATACGTTATACGTTATACGTTATACGTTATACGTTATACGTTATACGTTATACGTTATACGTTATACGTTATACGTTATACGTTATACGTTATACGTTATACGTTATACGTTATACGTTATACGTTATACGTTATACGTTATACGTTATACGGTATACGTTATACGTTACACGTTATACGTTATACGTTATAAGTAAATACGTTATATGTTTAACGTTATACGTTATACGTTATACGTTATACGTTATACGTTATACGTTATACGTTATACGTTATACGTTATACGTTATACGTTATACGTTATACGTTATACGTTATACGTTATACGTTATACGTTATACGTTATACGTTATACGTTATACGTTATACGTTATACGTTATACGTTATACGTTATACCTTAAACGTTATACGTTATACGTTGTACGTTATACGTTATACGTTATACGTTATACGTTATACGTTATACGTTATACGTTATACGTTATACGTTATACGTTATACGTTATACGTTATACGTTATACGTTATACGTTATACGTTATACGTTATACGTTATACGTTATACGTTATACGTTATACGTTATACGTTATACGTTATACGTTATACGTTATACGTTATACGTTATACGTTATACGTTATACGTTATACGTTATACGTTATACGTTATACGTTATACGTTATACGTTATACGTTATACGTTATACGTTATACGTTATACGTTATACGTTATACGTTATACGTTATACGTTATACGTTATACGTTATACGTTATACGTTATACGTTATACGTTATACGTTATACGTTATACGTTATACGTTATACGTTATACGTTATACGTTATACGTTATACGTTATACGTTATACGTTATACGTTATACCTTATACGTTATACCTTAAACGTTATACGTTATACGTTATACGTTATACGTTATACGTTATACGTTATACGTTATACGTTATACGTTATACGTTATACGTTATACGTTATACGTTATACGTTATACGTTATACGTTATACGTTATACGTTATACGTTATACGTTATATGTTATACGTTATATGTTTAACGTTATACGTTATACGTTGTATGTTGTACGTGATAGGTTATACATTATACGTTATACGTTATACGTTATACCTTAAACGTTATACGTTATACGTTGTACGTTATACGTTATACATTATACGTTATACGTTATACGTTATACGTTATACGTTATACGTTATAAGTTATACGTTATACGTTATACGTTATACGTTATACGTTATACGTTATACGTTATACGTTATACCTTATACGTTATACCTTAAACGTTATACGTTATACGTTATACGTTATACGTTATACGTTATACGTTATACGTTATACGTTATACGTTATACGTTATACGTTATACGTTATACGTTATACGTTATACGTTATACGTTATATGTTATACGTTATATGTTTAACGTTATACGTTATACGTTATACGTTATACGTTATACGTTATACGTTATACGTTATACGTTATACGTTATACGTTATACGTTATACGTTATACGTTATACGTTATACGTTATACGTTATACGTTATACGTTATACGTTATACGTTATACGTTATACGTTATACGTTATACATTATATGTTATACGTTATACGTTATATGTTTAACGTTATACGTTATACGTTGTACGTTGTACGTGATAGGTTATACATTATACGTTATACGTTATACGTTATACGTTATACGTTATACGTTATACGTTATACGTTATACGTTATACCTTAAACGTTATACGTTATACGTTGTACGTTATACGTTATACGTTATACGTTATACGTTATACGTTATACGTTATACGTTATACGTTATACGTTATACGTTATACGTTATACGTTATACGTTATACGTTATACGTTATACGTTATACGTTATACGTTATACGTTATACGTTATACGTTATACGTTATACGTTATATGTTATACGTTATATGTTTAACGTTATACGTTATACGTTGTACGTTGTACGTGATAGGTTATACATTATACGTTATACGTTATACGTTATACCTTAAACGTTATACGTTATACGTTGTACGTTATACGTTATACATTATACGTTATACGTTATACGTTATACGTTATACGTTATACGTTATAAGTTATACGTTATACGTTATACGTTATACGTTATACGTTATACGTTATACGTTATACGTTATACCTTATACGTTATGCCTTAAACGTTATACGTTATACGTTATACGTTATACGTTATACGTTATACGTTATACGTTATTCGTTATACGTTATACGTTATACGTTATACGTTATACGTTATACGTTATACGTTATACGTTATACGTTATACGTTATACGTTATATGTTATACGTTATATGTTTAACGTTATACGTTATACGTTGTACGTTGTACGTGATAGGTTATACATTATACGTTATACGTTATACGTTATACCTTAAACGTTATACGTTATACGTTGTACGTTATACGTTATACATTATACGTTATACGTTATACGTTATACGTTATACGTTATACGTTATAAGTTATACGTTATACGTTATACGTTATACGTTATACGTTATACGTTATACGTTATACGTTATACGTTATACGTTATACGTTATACGTTATACGTTATACGTTATACGTTATACGTTATACGTTATACGTTATACGTTATACGTTATACGTTATATGTTATACGTTATACGTTGTACGTTGTACGTGATAGGTTATACATTATACGTTATACGTTATACGTTATACGTTATACGTTATACGTTATACGTTATACGTTATACGTTATACGTTATACCTTAAACGTTATACGTTATACGTTGTACGTTATACGTTATACGTTATACGTTATACGTTATACGTTATACGTTATACGTTATACGTTATACGTTATACGTTATACGTTATACGTTATACGTTATACGTTATACGTTATACGTTATACGTTATACGTTATACGTTATACGTTATACGTTATACGTTATACGTTATACGTTATACGTTATACCTTATACGTTATACCTTAAACGTTATACGTTATGCGTTATACGTTATACGTTATGCGTTATACGTTATACGTTATACGTTATACGTTATACGTTATACGTTATACGTTATACGTTATACGTTATACGTTATACGTTATATGTTATACGTTATATGTTTAACGTTATACGTTATACGTTGTACGTTGTACGTGATAGGTTATACATTATACGTTATACGTTATACGTTATACCTTAAACGTTATACGTTATACGTTGTACGTTATACGTTATACATTATACGTTATACGTTATACGTTATACGTTATACGTTATACGTTATACGTTATAAGTTATACGTTATACGTTATACGTTATACGTTGTACGTTATACGTTATACGTTATACGTTATACGTTATACGTGATACGTTATACGTTATACTTTAAACGTTATACGTTATACGTTGTACGTTGTACGTTGTACGTTGTACGTTGTACGTTATACGTTATACGTTATACGTTATACGTTATACGTTATACGTTATACGTTATACGTTATACCTTATACGTTATACCTTAAACGTTATACGTTATACGTTATACGTTATACGTTATACGTTATACGTTATACGTTATACGTTATACGTTATACGTTATACGTTATACGTTATACGTTATACGTTATACGTTATACGTTATACGTTATACGTTATACGTTATACGTTATACGTTATACGTTATACGTTATATGTTATACGTTATATGTTTAACGTTATACGTTGTACGTTGTACGTGATAGGTTATACATTATACGTTATACGTTATACGTTATACCTTAAACGTTATACGTTATACGTTGTACGTTATACGTTATACATTATACGTTATACGTTATACGTTATACGTTATACGTTATAAGTTATACGTTATACGTTATACGTTATACGTTATACGTTATACGTTATACGTTATACGTTATACGTTATACGTTATACGTTATACGTTATACGTTATACGTTATACGTTATACGTTATACGTTATACGTTATACGTTATACGTTATACGTTATACGTTATACGTTATACGTTATATGTTATACGTTATACGTTATATGTTTAACGTTATACGTTATACGTTGTACGTTGTACGTGATAGGTTATACATTATACGTTATACGTTATACGTTATACGTTATACGTTATACGTTATACGTTATACGTTATACGTTATACGTTATACCTTAAACGTTATACGTTATACGTTGTACGTTATACGTTATACGTTATACGTTATACGTTATACGTTATACGTTATACGTTATACGTTATACGTTATACGTTATACGTTATACCTTAAACGTTATACGTTATACGTTGTACGTTATACGTTATACGTTATACGTTATACGTTATACGTTATACGTTATACGTTATACGTTATACGTTATACGTTATACGTTATACGTTATACGTTATACGTTATACGTTATACGTTATACGTTATACGTTATACGTTATACGTTATACGTTATACGTTATACGTTATACGTTATACGTTATACCTTATACGTTATACCTTAAACGTTATACGTTATACGTTATACGTTATACGTTATACGTTATACGTTATACGTTATACGTTATACGTTATACGTTATACGTTATACGTTATACGTTATACGTTATACGTTATACGTTATACGTTATACGTTATACGTTATACGTTATACGTTATACGTTATACGTTATATGTTATACGTTATATGTTTAACGTTATACGTTATACGTTGTACGTTGAACGTGATAGGTTATACATTATACGTTATACGTTATACGTTATACCTTAAACGTTATACGTTGTACGTTATACGTTATACATTATACGTTATACGTTATACGTTATACGTTATACGTTATACGTTATAAGTTATACGTTATACGTTATACGTTATACGTTATACGTTATACGTTATACGTTATACGTTATACGTTATACGTTATACGTTATACGTTATACGTTATACGTTATACGTTATACGTTATACGTTATACGTTATACGTTATACGTTATACGTTATACGTTATACGTTATACGTTATACGTTATACGTTATACGTTATACGTTATACGTTATACGTTATACGTTATACGTTATATGTTTAACGTTATACGTTATACGTTGTACGTTGTACGTGATAGGTTATACATTATACGTTATACGTTATACGTTATACCTTAAACGTTACACGTTATACGTTGTACGTTATACGTTATACGTTATACGTTATACGTTATACGTGATACGTTATACGTTATACTTTAAACGTTATACGTTATACGTTGTACGTTATACGTTATACGTTATACGTTATACGTTATACGTTATACGTTATACGTTATACGTTACACGTTATACGTTATACGTTATACGTTATACGTTATACGATATACGTTATACGTTATACGTTATACGTTATACCTTATACGTTATACCTTAAACGTTATACGTTATACGTTATACGTTATACGTTATACGTTATACGTTATACGTTATACGTTATACGTTATACGTTATACGTTATACGTTATACGTTATACGTTATATGTTATACGTTATATGTTTAACGTTATACGTTATACGTTGTACGTTGTACGTGATAGGTTATACATTATACGTTATACGTTATACCTTAAACGTTATACGTTATACGTTGTACGTTATACGTTATACATTATACGTTATACGTTATACGTTATACGTTATACGTTATACGTTATACGTTATAAGTTATACGTTATACGTTATACGTTATACGTTATACGTTATACGTTATACGTTATACGTTATACGTTATACGTTATACGTTATACGTTATACGTTATACGTTATACGTTATACGTTATACGTTATACGTTATACGTTATACGTTATACGTTATACGTTATACGTTATACGTTATACGTTATACGTTATACGTTATACGTTATACGTTATACGTTATACGTTATACGTTATACGTTATACGTTATACGTTATACGTTATACGTTATACGTTATATGTTTAACGTTATACGTTATACGTTGTACGTTGTACGTGATAGGTTATACATTATACGTTATACGTTATACGTTATACCTTAAACGTTATACGTTATACGTTGTACGTTATACGTTATACGTTATACGTTATACGTTATACGTGATACGTTATACGTTATACTTTAAACGTTATACGTTATACGTTGTACGTTGTACGTTGTACGTTGTACGTTATACGTTATACGTTATACGTTATACGTTATACGTTATACGTTATACGTTATACGTTATACCTTAAACGTTATACGTTATACGTTATACGTTATACGTTATACGTTATACGTTATACGTTATACGTTATACGTTATACGTTATACGTTATACGTTATACGTTATACGTTATACGTTATACGTTATACGTTATACGTTATACGTTATATGTTTAACGTTATACGTTATACGTTGTACGTTGTACGTGATAGGTTATACATTATACGTTATACGTTATACGTTATACCTTAAACGTTATACGTTATACGTTGTACGTTATACGTTATACATTATACGTTATACGTTATACGTTATACGTTATACGTTATACGTTATACGTTATACGTTATACGTTATACGTTATACGTTATACGTTATACGTTATACGTTATACGTTATACGTTATACGTTATACGTTATATGTTTAACGTTATACGTTATACGTTGTTCGTTGTACGTGATAGGTTATACATTATATGTTATACGTTATACGTTATACCTTAAACGTTATACGTTATACGTTGTACGTTATACGTTATACGTTATACGTTATACGTGATACGTTATACGTTATACCTTAAACGTTATACGTTATACGTTGTACGTTATACGTTATACATTATACGTTATACGTTATACGTTATACGTTATACGTTATACGTTATACGTTATAAGTTATACGTTATACGTTATACGTTATACGTTATACGTTATACGTTATACGTTATACGTTATACGTTATACGTTATACGTTATACGTTATACGTTATACGTTATACGTTATACGTTATACGTTATACGTTATACGTTATATGTTTAACGTTATACGTTATACGTTGTACGTTGTACGTGATAGGTTATACATTATACGTTATACGTTATACGTTATACCTTAAACGTTATACGTTATACGTTATACGTTATACGTTATACCTTAAACGTTATACGTTATACGTTGTACGTTATACGTTATACGTTATACGTTATACGTTATACGTTATACGTGATACGTTATACGTTATACTTTAAACGTTATACGTTATACGTTGTACGTTGTACGTTGTACGTTGTACGTTGTACGTTATACGTTATACGTTATACGTTATACGTTATACGTTATACGTTATACGTTATACGTTATACGTTATACGTTATACCTTAAACGTTATACGTTATACGTTATACGTTATACGTTATACGTTATACGTTATACGTTATACGTTATACGTTATACGTTATACGTTATACGTTATACGTTATACGTTATACGTTATACGTTATACGTTATACGTTATACGTTATACGTTATACGTTATACGTTATACGTTATACGTTATACGTTATACGTTATACGTTATACGTTATACGTTATATGTTTAACGTTATACGTTATACGTTGTACGTTGTACGTGATAGGTTATACATTATACGTTATACGTTATACGTTATACCTTAAACGTTATACGTTATACGTTGTACGTTATACGTTATACGTTATACGTTATACGTTATACGTTATACGTGATACGTTATACGTTATACTTTAAACGTTATACGTTATACGTTGTACGTTGTACGTTGTACGTTGTACGTTATACGTTATACGTTATACGTTATACGTTATACGTTATACGTTATACGTTATACGTTATACCTTAAACGTTATACGTTATACGTTATACGTTATACGATATACGTTATACGTTATACGTTATACGTTATACGTTATACGTTATACGTTATACGTTATACGTTATACGTTATACGTTATACGTTATACGTTATACGTTATACGTTATACGTTATACGTTATACGTTATACGTTATACGTTATACGTTATACGTTATACGTTATACGTTATATGTTTAACGTTATACGTTATACGTTGTACGTTGTACGTGATAGGTTATACATTATACGTTATACGTTATACGTTATACCTTAAACGTTATACGTTATACGTTGTACGTTATACGTTATACATTATACGTTATACGTTATACGTTATACGTTATACGTTATACGTTATACGTTATACGTTATACGTTATACGTTATACGTTATACCTTAAACGTTATACGTTATACGTTATACGTTATACGTTATACCTTAAACGTTATACGTTATACGTTGTACGTTATACGTTATACGTTATACGTTATACGTTATACGTGATACGTTATACGTTATACTTTAAACGTTATACGTTATACGTTGTACGTTGTACGTTGTACGTTGTACGTTGTACGTTATACGTTATACGTTATACGTTATACGTTATACGTTATACGTTATACGTTATACGTTATACGTTATACGTTATACCTTAAACGTTATACGTTATACGTTGTACGTTATACGTTATACGTTATACGTTATACGTTATACGTTATACGTGATACGTTATACGTTATACTTTAAACGTTATACGTTATACGTTGTACGTTGTACGTTGTACGTTGTACGTTGTACGTTATACGTTATACGTTATACGTTATACGTTATACGTTATACGTTATACGTTATACGTTATACGTTATACGTTATACCTTAAACGTTATACGTTATACGTTATACGTTATACGTTATACGTTATACGTTATACGTTATACGTTATACGTTATACGTTATACGTTATACGTTATACGTTATACGTTATACGTTATACGTTATACGTTATACGTTATACGTTATACGTTATACGTTATACGTTATACGTTATACGTTATACGTTATATGTTTAACGTTATACGTTATACGTTGTACGTTGTACGTGATAGGTTATACATTATACGTTATACGTTATACGTTATACCTTAAACGTTATACGTTATACGTTGTACGTTATACGTTATACGTTATACGTTATACGTTATACGTTATACGTGATACGTTATACGTTATACTTTAAACGTTATACGTTATACGTTGTACGTTGTACGTTGTACGTTGTACGTTATACGTTATACGTTATACGTTATACGTTATACGTTATACGTTATACGTTATACGTTATACCTTAAACGTTATACGTTATACGTTATACGTTATACGTTATACTTTATACGTTATACGTTATACGTTATACGTTATACGTTATACGTTATACGTTATACGTTATACGTTATACGTTATACGTTATACGTTATACGTTATACGTTATACGTTATACGTTATACGTTATACGTTATATGTTTAACGTTATACGTTATACGTTGTACGTTGTACGTGATAGGTTATACATTATACGTTATACGTTATACGTTATACCTTAAACGTTATACGTTATACGTTGTACGTTATACGTTATACATTATACGTTATACGTTATACGTTATACGTTATACGTTATACGTTATACGTTATACGTTGTACGTTGTACGTGATAGGTTATACATTATACGTTATACGTTATACGTTATACCTTAAACGTTATACGTTATACGTTGTACGTTATACGTTATACATTATACGTTATACGTTATACGTTATACGTTATACGTTATACGTTATAAGTTATACGTTATACGTTATACGTTATACGTTATACGTTATACGTTATACGTTATACGTTATACGTTATACGTTATACGTTATACGTTATACGTTATACGTTATACGTTATACGTTATACGTTATACGTTATACGTTATACGTTATACGTTATACGTTATACGTTATACGTTATACGTTATACGTTATACGTTATACGTTATACGTTATACGTTATACGTTATACGTTATACGTTATATGTTATACGTTATACGTTATACGTTATACGTTATACGTTATACGTTATACGTTATACGTTATACGTTATACGTTATACGTTATATGTTTAACGTTATACGTTATACGTTGTACGTTGTACGTGATAGGTTATACATTATACGTTATACGTTATACGTTATACCTTAAACGTTATACGTTATACGTTGTACGTTATACGTTATACGTTATACGTTATACGTTATACGTTATACGTTATACGTGATACGTTATACGTTATACTTTAAACGTTATACGTTATACGTTGTACGTTGTACGTTGTACGTTGTACGTTATACGTTATACGTTATACGTTATACGTTATACGTTATACGTTATACGTTATACGTTATACCTTAAACGTTATACGTTATACGTTATACGTTATACGTTATACGTTATACGTTATACGTTATACGTTATACGTTATACGTTATACGTTATACGTTATACGTTATACGTTATACGTTATACGTTATACGTTATACGTTATACGTTATACGTTATACGTTATACGTTATACGTTATATGTTTAACGTTATACGTTATACGTTGTACGTTGTACGTGATAGGTTATACATTATACGTTATACGTTATACGTTATACCTTAAACGTTATACGTTATACGTTGTACGTTATACGTTATACATTATACGTTATACGTTATACGTTATACGTTATACGTTATACGTTATACGTTATACGTTATACGTTATACGTTATACGTTATACGTTATACGTTATACGTTATACGTTATACGTTATACGTTATACGTTATACGTTATACGTTATACGTTATACGTTATACGTTATACGTTATATGTTTAACGTTATACGTTATACGTTGTACGTTGTACGTGATAGGTTATACATTATACGTTATACGTTATACGTTATACCTTAAACGTTATACGTTATACGTTGTACGTTATACGTTATACGTTATACGTTATACGTTATACGTTATACGTGATACGTTATACGTTATACTTTAAACGTTATACGTTATACGTTGTACGTTGTACGTTGTACGTTGTACGTTATACGTTATACGTTATACGTTATACGTTATACGTTATACGTTATACGTTATACGTTATACCTTAAACGTTATACGTTATACGTTATACGTTATACGTTATACTTTATACGTTATACGTTATACGTTATACGTTATACGTTATACGTTATACGTTATACGTTATACGTTATACGTTATACGTTATACGTTATACGTTATACGTTATACGTTATACGTTATACGTTATACGTTATATGTTTAACGTTATACGTTATACGTTGTACGTTGTACGTGATAGGTTATACATTATACGTTATACGTTATACGTTATACCTTAAACGTTATACGTTATACGTTGTACGTTATACGTTATACATTATACGTTATACGTTATACGTTATACGTTATACGTTATACGTTATACGTTATACGTTGTACGTTGAACGTGATAGGTTATACATTATACGTTATACGTTATACGTTATACCTTAAACGTTATACGTTATACGTTGTACGTTATACGTTATACATTATACGTTATACGTTATACGTTATACGTTATACGTTATACGTTATAAGTTATACGTTATACGTTATACGTTATACGTTATACGTTATACGTTATACGTTATACGTTATACGTTATACGTTATACGTTATACGTTATACGTTATACGTTATACGTTATACGTTATACGTTATACGTTATACGTTATACGTTATACGTTATACGTTATACGTTATACGTTATACGTTATACGTTATACGTTATACGTTATACGTTATACGTTATACGTTATACGTTATACGTTATACGTTATATGTTATACGTTATACGTTATACGTTATACGTTATACGTTATACGTTATACGTTATACGTTATACGTTATACGTTATACGTTATATGTTTAACGTTATACGTTATACGTTGTACGTTGTACGTGATAGGTTATACATTATACGTTATACGTTATACGTTATACCTTAAACGTTATACGTTATACGTTGTACGTTATACGTTATACGTTATACGTTATACGTTATACGTTATACGTGATACGTTATACGTTATACTTTAAACGTTATACGTTATACGTTGTACGTTGTACGTTGTACGTTGTACGTTATACGTTATACGTTATACGTTATACGTTATACGTTATACGTTATACGTTATACGTTATACCTTAAACGTTATACGTTATACGTTATACGTTATACGTTATACGTTATACGTTATACGTTATACGTTATACGTTATACGTTATACGTTATACGTTATACGTTATACGTTATACGTTATACGTTATACGTTATACGTTATACGTTATACGTTATACGTTATACGTTATACGTTATATGTTTAACGTTATACGTTATACGTTGTACGTTGTACGTGATAGGTTATACATTATACGTTATACGTTATACGTTATACCTTAAACGTTATACGTTATACGTTGTACGTTATACGTTATACATTATACGTTATACGTTATACGTTATACGTTATACGTTATACGTTATACGTTATACGTTATACGTTATACGTTATACGTTATACGTTATACGTTATACGTTATACGTTATACGTTATACGTTATACGTTATACGTTATATGTTATACGTTATATGTTTAACGTTATACGTTATACGTTGTACGTTGAACGTGATAGGTTATACATTATACGTTATACGTTATACGTTATACCTTAAACGTTATACGTTATACGTTGTACGTTATACGTTATACATTATACGTTATACGTTATACGTTATACTTATACGTTATAAGTTATACGTTATACGTTATACGTTATACGTTATACGTTATACGTTATACGTTATACGTTGTACGTTATACGTTATACGTTATACGTTATACGTTATACGTTATACGTTATACGTTATACGTTATACGTTATACGTTATACGTTATACGTTATACGTTATACGTTATACGTTATACGTTATACGTTATACGTTATACGTTATACGTTGTACGTTATACGTTATACGTTATACGTTATAATTTATACGTTATACATTATACGTTATACGTTACACGATGTACGTTATACGTTATACATTATACGTTATACGTTATACGTTATACGTTATACGTTATACGTTATACGTTATATGTTTAACGTTATACGTTATACGTTGTACGTTATACGTTATACGTTTAACGTTATACGTTATACATTATACGTTATACGTTATACGTTATACGTTATACGTTATACGTTATACGTTATACGTTATACGTTATACGTTATACGTTATACGTTATACGTTATACGTTATACGTTATACGTTATACGTTATACGTTATACGTTATACGTTATACGTTATACGTTATACGTTATACGTTATACGTTATACGTTATACGTTATACGTTATACGTTATACGTTATACGTTATACGTTATACGTTATACGTTATACTTTGTACGTTGTACGTTATACGTTATACGTTATACGTTATAATTTATACGTTATACATTATACGTTATACGTTACACGATGTACGTTATACGTTATACATTATACGTTATACGTTATACGTTATACGTTATACGTTATACGTTATACGTTATACGTTATACGTTATATGTTTAACGTTATACGTTATACGTTGTACGTTATACGTTATACGTTTAACGTTATACGTTATACATTATACCTTATACGTTATACGTTATACGTTATACGTTATACGTTATAAGTTATACATTATACGTTATACGTTATACGTTATACGTTATACGTTATACGTTATACGTTGTACGTTGTACGTTATACGTTATACGTTATACGTTATATGTTTAACGTTAAAAGTTATACGTTATACGTTATACGTTATACGTTGTACGTTGTACGTTGTACGTTATACGTTATACGTTATACGTTATACGTTATACGTTATACGTTATACGTTATACGTTATACGTTATACGTTATACGTTATACGTTATAAGTTATACGCTATACGTTATACGTTATACGTTATACGTTATACGTTATACGTTATACGTTATACGTTATACGTTATACGATATACGTTATACGTTTAACATTATACGTTATACGTTATATGTTATACATTATACGTTATACGTTATACGTTATACATTATACGTTGTACGTTTAACCTTATACGTTATACGTTTAACGTTACACGTTATACATTATACGTTATACGTTATAGGTTATAAGTTTAACATTATACGTTACACGTTATACGTTATGCGCTATACGTTATACGTTTAACGTTACACGTTATACATTATACGTTATACGTTTAAACGTTATACGTTGTACGTTATAGGTTATACGTTTAACATTATACGTTATACGTTATGCGTTATACGTTATACGTTATACGTTATACGTTATACGTTATACGTTATACGTTATACGTTATACGTTATACGTTATACGTTATACGTTATACGTTATACGTTATACGTTATAAGTTATACGTTATACGTTATACGTTATACGTTATACGTTATACGTTATACGTTATACGTTATACGTTATACGTTGTACGTTGTACGTTATACGTTATACGTTATACGTTATAATTTATACGTTATACATTATACGTTATACGTTACACGATGTACGTTATACGTTATACATTATACGTTATACGTTATACGTTATACGTTATACGTTATACGTTATACGTTATATGTTTAACGTTATACGTTATACGTTGTACGTTATACGTTATACGTTTAACGTTATACGTTATACATTATACGTTATACGTTATACGTTATACGTTATACGTTATACGTTATACGTTATACGTTATACGTTGTACGTTGTACGTTGTACGTTATACGTTATACGTTATACGTTATACGTTATACGTTATACGTTATACGTTATACGTTATACGTTATACGTTATAAGTTATACGCTATACGTTATACGTTATACGTTATACGTTATACGTTATACGTTATACGTTATACGTTATACGTTATACGTTATACGTTATACGATATACGTTATACGTTTAACATTATACGTTATACGTTATATGTTATACATTATACGTTATACGTTATACGTTATACATTATACGTTGTACGTTTAACCTTATACGTTATACGTTTAACGTTACACGTTATACATTATACGTTATACGTTATAGGTTATAAGTTTAACATTATACGTTACACGTTATACGTTATGCGCTATACGTTATACGTTTAACGTTACACGTTATACATTATACGTTATACGTTTAAACGTTATACGTTGTACGTTATAGGTTATACGTTTAACATTATACGTTATACGTTATGCGTTATACGTTATAGGTTATACGTTATACGTTATACGTTATACGTTATACGTTATACGTTATACGTTATACGTTATACGTTATACGTTATAAGTTATACGTTATACGTTATACGTTATACGTTATACGTTATACGTTATACGTTATACGTTATACGTTATACGTTGTACGTTGTACGTTATACGTTATACGTTATACGTTATAATTTATACGTTATACATTATACGTTATACGTTACACGATGTACGTTATACGTTATACATTATACGTTATACGTTATACGTTATACGTTATACGTTATACGTTATACGTTATATGTTTAACGTTATACGTTATACGTTGTACGTTATACGTTTAACATTATACGTTATACGTTATACGTTATACGTTATACGTTATACGTTATACGTTATAAGTTATACGCTATACGTTATACGTTATACGTTATACGTTATACGTTATACGTTATACGTTATACGTTATACGTTATACGATATACGTTATACGTTTAACATTATACGTTATACGTTATATGTTATACATTATACGTTATACGTTATACGTTATACATTATACGTTGTACGTTTAACCTTATACGTTATACGTTTAACGTTACACGTTATACATTATACGTTATACGTTATAGGTTATAAGTTTAACATTATACGTTACACGTTATACGTTATGCGCTATACGTTATACGTTTAACGTTACACGTTATACATTATACGTTATACGTTTAAACGTTATACGTTGTACGTTATAGGTTATACGTTTAACATTATACGTTATACGTTATGCGTTATACGTTATACGTTATACGTTATACGTTATACGTTATACGTTATACGTTATACGTTATACGTTATACGTTATACGTTATACGTTATACGTTATACGTTATACGTTATAAGTTATACGTTATACGTTATACGTTATACGTTATACGTTATACGTTATACGTTATACGTTATACGTTATACGTTGTACGTTGTACGTTATACGTTATACGTTATACGTTATAATTTATACGTTATACATTATACGTTATACGTTACACGATGTACGTTATACGTTATACATTATACGTTATACGTTATACGTTATACGTTATACGTTATACGTTATACGTTATATGTTTAACGTTATACGTTATACGTTGTACGTTATACGTTATACGTTTAACGTTATACGTTATACATTATACGTTATACGTTATACGTTATACGTTATACGTTATACGTTATACGTTATACGTTATACGTTGTACGTTGTACGTTGTACGTTATACGTTATACGTTATACGTTATACGTTATACGTTATACGTTATACGTTATACGTTATACGTTATACGTTATAAGTTATACGCTATACGTTATACGTTATACGTTATACGTTATACGTTATACGTTATACGTTATACGTTATACGTTATACGTTATACGTTATACGATATACGTTATACGTTTAACATTATACGTTATACGTTATATGTTATACATTATACGTTATACGTTATACGTTATACATTATACGTTGTACGTTTAACCTTATACGTTATACGTTTAACGTTACACGTTATACATTATACGTTATACGTTATAGGTTATAAGTTTAACATTATACGTTACACGTTATACGTTATGCGCTATACGTTATACGTTTAACGTTACACGTTATACATTATACGTTATACGTTTAAACGTTATACGTTGTACGTTATAGGTTATACGTTTAACATTATACGTTATACGTTATGCGTTATACGTTATAGGTTATACGTTATACGTTATACGTTATACGTTATACGTTATACGTTATACGTTATACGTTATACGTTATACGTTATAAGTTATACGTTATACGTTATACGTTATACGTTATACGTTATACGTTATACGTTATACGTTATACGTTATACGTTGTACGTTGTACGTTATACGTTATACGTTATACGTTATAATTTATACGTTATACATTATACGTTATACGTTACACGATGTACGTTATACGTTATACATTATACGTTATACGTTATACGTTATACGTTATACGTTATACGTTATACGTTATATGTTTAACGTTATACGTTATACGTTGTACGTTATACGTTATACGTTTAACGTTATACGTTATACATTATACGTTATACGTTATACGTTATACGTTATACGTTATACGTTATACGTTATACGTTATACGTTATACGTTATACGTTTAACGTTACACGTTATACATTATACGTTATACGTTTAAACGTTATACGTTGTACGTTATAGGTTATACGTTTAACATTATACGTTATAGGTTATGTGATATACGTTATACGTTATACGTTATACGTTATACGTTATACGTTATACGTTATACGTTATACGTTATACGTTATACGTTATACGTTATACGTTATACGTTATACGTTATACGTTATAGGTTATACGTTTAACATTATACGTTATACGTTATGCGTTATACGTTATACGTTATACGTTATAATTTATACGTTATACATTATACGTTATACGTTACACGATGTACGTTATACGTTATACATTATACGTTATACGTTATACGTTATACGTTATACGTTATACGTTATATGTTTAACGTTATACGTTATACGTTGTACGTTATACGTTATACGTTTAACGTTATACGTTATACATTATACGTTATGCGTTATACGTTATACGTTATACGTTATACGTTATACGTTATACGTTATACATTATACGTTATACGTTATACGTTATACATTATACGTTGTACGTTTAACCTTATACGTTATACGTTTAACGTTACACGTTATACAGTATACGTTATACGTTATAGGTTATAAGTTTAACATTATACGTTACACGTTATACGTTATGCGCTATACGTTATACGTTTAACGTTACACGTTATACATTATACGTTATACGTTTAAACGTTATACGTTGTACGTTATAGGTTATACGTTTAACATTATACGTTATACGTTATGCGTTATACGTTATACGTTATACGTTATAATTTATACGTTATACATTATACGTTATACGTTACACGATGTACGTTATACGTTATACATTATACGTTATACGTTATACGTTATACGTTATACGTTATACGTTATACGTTATACGTTATACGTTATACGTTATACGTTGTACGTTATACGTTATACGTTATAGGTTATAAGTTTAACATTATACGTTACACGTTATACGTTATGCGCTATACGTTATACGTTTAACGTTACACGTTATACATTATACGTTATACGTTTAAACGTTATACGTTGTACGTTATAGGTTATACGTTTAACATTATACGTTATAGGTTATGTGATATACGTTATACGTTATACGTTATACGTTATACGTTATACGTTATACGTTATACGTTATACGTTATACGTTATACGTTATACGTTATACGTTATACGTTATACGTTATACGTTATACGTTATACGTTATACGTTATACGTTATACGTTATAGGTTATACGTTTAACATTATACGTTATACGTTATGCGTTATACGTTATACGTTATACGTTATACGTTATACGTTATACGTTATACATTATACGTTATACGTTATACGTTATACATTATACGTTGTACGTTTAACCTTATACGTTATACGTTTAACGTTACACGTTATACAGTATACGTTATACGTTATAGGTTATAAGTTTAACATTATACGTTACACGTTATACGTTATGCGCTATACGTTATACGTTTAACGTTACACGTTATACATTATACGTTATACGTTTAAACGTTATACGTTGTACGTTATAGGTTATACGTTTAACATTATACGTTATACGTTATGCGTTATACGTTATACGTTATACGTTATACGTTATACGTTATACGTTATACGTTATACGTTATACGTTATACGTTATACGTTATACGTTATACGTTATACGTTATACGTTATACGTTATACGTTATACGTTATACGTTATACGTTATACGTTATACGTTATACGTTATACGTTATACGTTATACGTTATACGTTATACGTTATACGTTATACGTTATACGTTATACGTTATACGTTATACGTTATACGTTATACGTTATACGTTATACGTTATACGTTATACGTTATACGTTATACGTTATATGTTTAACGTTATACGTTATACGTGATACGTTATACGTTATACTTTAAACGTTATACGTTATACGTTGTACGTTGTACGTTGTACGTTGTACGTTGTACGTTATACGTTATACGTTATACGTTATACGTTATACGTTATACGTTATACGTTATACGTTATACGTTATACGTTATACCTTAAACGTTATACGTTATACGTTATACGTTATACGTTATACGTTATACGTTATACGTTATACGTTATACGTTATACGTTATACGTTATACGTTATACCTTAAACGTTATACGTTATACGTTGTACGTTATACGTTATACGTTATACGTTATACGTTATACGTTATACGTTATACGTGATACGTTATACGTTATACTTTAAACGTTATACGTTATACGTTGTACGTTGTACGTTGTACGTTGTACGTTGTACGTTATACGTTATACGTTATACGTTATACGTTATACGTTATACGTTATACGTTATACGTTATACGTTATACGTTATACCTTAAACGTTATACGTTATACGTTATACGTTATACGTTATACGTTATACGTTATACGTTATACGTTATACGTTATACGTTATACGTTATACGTTATACGTTATACGTTATACGTTATACGTTATACGTTATACGTTATACGTTATACGTTATACGTTATACGTTATACGTTATACGTTATACGTTATACGTTATATGTTTAACGTTATACGTTATACGTTGTACGTTGTACGTGATAGGTTATACATTATACGTTATACGTTATACGTTATACCTTAAACGTTATACGTTATACGTTGTACGTTATACGTTATACGTTATACGTTATACGTTATACGTTATACGTGATACGTTATACGTTATACTTTAAACGTTATACGTTATACTTTGTACGTTGTACGTTGTACGTTGTACGTTATACGTTATACGTTATACGTTATACGTTATACGTTATACGTTATACGTTATACGTTATACCTTAAACGTTATACGTTATACGTTATACGTTATACGTTATACGTTATACGTTATACGTTATACGTTATACGTTATACGTTATACGTTATACGTTATACGTTATACGTTATACGTTATACGTTATACGTTATACGTTATACGTTATACGTTATACGTTATACGTTATACGTTATACGTTATACGTTATATGTTTAACGTTATACGTTATACGTTGTACGTTGTACGTGATAGGTTATACATTATACGTTATACGTTATACGTTATACCTTAAACGTTATACGTTATACGTTGTACGTTATACGTTATACATTATACGTTATACGTTATACGTTATACGTTATACGTTATACGTTATACGTTATACGTTGTACGTTGAACGTGATAGGTTATACATTATACGTTATACGTTATACGTTATACCTTAAACGTTATACGTTATACGTTGTACGTTATACGTTATACATTATACGTTATACGTTATACGTTATACGTTATACGTTATACGTTATAAGTTATACGTTATACGTTATACGTTATACGTTATACGTTATACGTTATACGTTATACGTTATACGTTATACGTTATACGTTATACGTTATACGTTATACGTTATACGTTATACGTTATACGTTATACGTTATACGTTATACGTTATACGTTATACGTTATACGTTATACGTTATACGTTATACGTTATACGTTATACGTTATACGTTATACGTTATACGTTATACGTTATACGTTATACGTTATACGTTATATGTTATACGTTATACGTTATACGTTATACGTTATACGTTATACGTTATACGTTATACGTTATACGTTATACGTTATATGTTTAACGTTATACGTTATACGTTGTACGTTGTACGTGATAGGTTATACATTATACGTTATACGTTATACGTTATACCTTAAACGTTATACGTTATACGTTGTACGTTATACGTTATACGTTATACGTTATACGTTATACGTTATACGTGATACGTTATACGTTATACTTTAAACGTTATACGTTATACGTTGTACGTTGTACGTTGTACGTTGTACGTTATACGTTATACGTTATACGTTATACGTTATACGTTATACGTTATACGTTATACGTTATACGTTATACGTTATACCTTAAACGTTATACGTTATACGTTATACGTTATACGTTATACGTTATACGTTATACGTTATACGTTATACGTTATACGTTATACGTTATACGTTATACGTTATACGTTATACGTTATACGTTATACGTTATACGTTATACGTTATATGTTTAACGTTATACGTTATACGTTGTACGTTGTACGTGATAGGTTATACATTATACGTTATACGTTATACGTTATACCTTAAACGTTATACGTTATACGTTGTACGTTATACGTTATACATTATACGTTATACGTTATACGTTATACGTTATACGTTATACGTTATACGTTATACGTTATACGTTATACGTTATACGTTATACGTTATACGTTATACGTTATACGTTATACGTTATACGTTATACGTTATACGTTATACGTTATACGTTATATGTTATACGTTATATGTTTAACGTTATACGTTATACGTTGTACGTTGAACGTGATAGGTTATACATTATACGTTATACGTTATACGTTATACCTTAAACGTTATACGTTATACGTTGTACGTTATACGTTATACATTATACGTTATACGTTATACGTTATACGTTATACGTTATAAGTTATACGTTATACGTTATACGTTATACGTTATACGTTATACGTTATACGTTATACGTTGTACGTTATACGTTATACGTTATACGTTATACGTTATACGTTATACGTTATACGTTATACGTTATACGTTATACGTTATACGTTATACGTTATACGTTATACGTTATACGTTATACGTTATACGTTATACGTTATACGTTATACGTTATACGTTATACGTTATACGTTGTACGTTATACGTTATACGTTATACGTTATAATTTATATGTTATACATTATACGTTATACGTTACACGATGTACGTTATACGTTATACATTATACGTTATACGTTATACGTTATACGTTATACGTTATACGTTATACGTTATACGTTATATGTTTAACGTTATACGTTATACGTTGTACGTTATACGTTATACGTTTAACGTTATACGTTATACATTATACGTTATACGTTATACGTTATACGTTATACGTTATACGTTATACGTTATACGTTATACGTTATACGTTATACGTTATACGTTATACGTTATACGTTATACGTTATACGTTATACGTTATACGTTATACGTTATACGTTATACGTTATACGTTATACGTTATACGTTATACGTTATACGTTATACGTTATACGTTATACGTTATACTTTGTACGTTGTACGTTATACGTTATACGTTATACGTTATAATTTATACGTTATACATTATACGTTATACGTTACACGATGTACGTTATACGTTATACATTATACGTTATACGTTATACGTTATACGTTATACGTTATACGTTATACGTTATTCGTTATACGTTATATGTTTAACGTTATACGTTATACGTTGTACGTTATACGTTATACGTTTAACGTTATACGTTATACATTATACCTTATACGTTATACGTTATACGTTATACGTTATACGTTATACGTTATACATTATACGTTATACGTTATACGTTATACGTTATACGTTATACGTTATACGTTGTACGTTGTACGTTATACGTTATACGTTATACGTTATATGTTTAACGTTAAAAGTTATACGTTATACGTTATACGTTATACGTTGTACGTTGTACGTTGTACGTTATACGTTATACGTTATACGTTATACGTTATACGTTATACGTTATACGTTATACGTTATACGTTATACGTTATAAGTTATACGCTATACGTTATACGTTATACGTTATACGTTATACGTTATACGTTATACGTTATACGTTATACGTTATACGATATACGTTATACGTTTAACATTATACGTTATACGTTATATGTTATACATTATACGTTATACGTTATACGTTATACATTATACGTTGTACGTTTAACCTTATACGTTATACGTTTAACGTTACACGTTATACATTATACGTTATACGTTATAGGTTATAAGTTTAACATTATACGTTACACGTTATACGTTATGCGCTATACGTTATACGTTTAACGTTACACGTTATACATTATACGTTATACGTTTAAACGTTATACGTTGTACGTTATAGGTTATACGTTTAACATTATACGTTATACGTTATGCGTTATACGTTATACGTTATACGTTATACGTTATACGTTATACGTTATACGTTATACGTTATACGTTATACGTTATACGTTATACGTTATACGTTATACGTTATAAGTTATACGTTATACGTTATACGTTATACGTTATACGTTATACGTTATACGTTATACGTTATACGTTATACGTTGTACGTTGTACGTTATACGTTATACGTTATACGTTATAATTTATACGTTATACATTATACGTTATACGTTACACGATGTACGTTATACGTTATACATTATACGTTATACGTTATACGTTATACGTTATACGTTATACGTTATACGTTATATGTTTAACGTTATACGTTATACGTTGTACGTTATACGTTATACGTTTAACGTTATACGTTATACATTATACGTTATACGTTATACGTTATACGTTATATGTTATACGTTATACGTTATACGTTATACGTTGTACGTTGTACGTTGTACGTTATACGTTATACGTTATACGTTATACGTTATACGTTATACGTTATACGTTATACGTTATACGTTATACGTTATACGTTATAAGTTATACGCTATACGTTATACGTTATACGTTATACGTTATACGTTATACGTTATACGTTATACGTTATACGATATACGTTATACGTTTAACATTATACGTTATACGTTATATGTTATACATTATACGTTATACGTTATACGTTATACATTATACGTTGTACGTTTAACCTTATACGTTATACGTTTAACGTTACACGTTATACATTATACGTTATACGTTATAGGTTATAAGTTTAACATTATACGTTACACGTTATACGTTATGCGCTATACGTTATACGTTTAACGTTACACGTTATACATTATACGTTATACGTTTAAACGTTATACGTTGTACGTTATAGGTTATACGTTTAACATTATACGTTATACGTTATGCGTTATACGTTATAGGTTATACGTTATACGTTATACGTTATACGTTATACGTTATACGTTATAAGTTATACGTTATACGTTATACGTTATACGTTATACGTTATACGTTATACGTTATACGTTATAGGTTATACGTTGTACGTTGTACGTTATACGTTATACGTTATACGTTATAATTTATACGTTATACATTATACGTTATACGTTACACGATGTACGTTATACGTTATACATTATACGTTATACGTTATACGTTATACGTTATACGTTATACGTTATACGTTATATGTTTAACGTTATACGTTATACGTTGTACGTTATACGTTATACGTTTAACGTTATACGTTATACATTATACGTTATACGTTATACGTTATACGTTATACGTTATACGTTATACGTTATACGTTATACGTTATACGTTATACGTTATACGTTTAACGTTACACGTTATACATTATACGTTATACGTTTAAACGTTATACGTTGTACGTTATAGGTTATACGTTTAACATTATACGTTATAGGTTATGTGATATACGTTATACGTTATACGTTATACGTTATACGTTATACGTTATACGTTATACGTTATACGTTATACGTTATACGTTATACGTTATACGTTATACGTTATACGTTATACGTTATACGTTATACGTTATACGTTATACGTTATAGGTTATACGTTTAACATTATACGTTATACGTTATGCGTTATACGTTATACGTTATACGTTATACGTTATACGTTATACGTTATACGTTATACATTATACGTTATACGTTATACGTTATACATTATACGTTGTACGTTTAACCTTATACGTTATACGTTTAACGTTACACGTTATACATTATACGTTATACGTTATAGGTTATAAGTTTAACATTATACGTTACACGTTATACGTTATGCGCTATACGTTATACGTTTAACGTTACACGTTATACATTATACGTTATACGTTTAAACGTTATACGTTGTACGTTATAGGTTATACGTTTAACATTATACGTTATACGTTATGCGTTATACGTTATACGTTATACGTTATACGTTATACGTTATACGTTATACGTTATACGTTATACGTTATACGTTATACGTTATACGTTATACGTTATACGTTATACGTTATACGTTATACGTTATACGTTATACGTTATACGTTATACGTTATACGTTATACGTTATACGTTATAGGTTATACGTTTAACATTATACGTTATACGTTATGCGTTATACGTTATACGTTATACGTTATACGTTATACGTTATACGTTATACGTTATACATTATACGTTATACGTTATACGTTATACATTATACGTTGTACGTTTAACCTTATACGTTATACGTTTAACGTTACACGTTATACAGTATACGTTATACGTTATAGGTTATAAGTTTAACATTATACGTTACACGTTATACGTTATGCGCTATACGTTATACGTTTAACGTTACACGTTATACATTATACGTTATACGTTTAAACGTTATACGTTGTACGTTATAGGTTATACGTTTAACATTATACGTTATACGTTATGCGTTATACGTTATACGTTATACGTTATACGTTATACGTTATACGTTATACGTTATACGTTATACGTTATACGTTATACGTTATACGTTATACGTTATACGTTATACGTTATACGTTATACGTTATACGTTATACGTTATACGTTATACGTTATACGTTATACGTTATACGTTATACGTTATACGTTATACGTTATACGTTATACGTTATACGTTATACGTTATACGTTATACGTTATACGTTATACGTTATACGTTATACGTTATACGTTATACGTTATACGTTATACGTTATATGTTTAACGTTATACGTTAAACGTTATACGTTATACGTTATATGTTTAACGTTAAAAGTTATACGTTATACGTTATACGTTATACGTTGTACGTTGTACGTTGTACGTTCTACGTTATACGTTATACGTTATACGTTATACGTTATACGTTATACGTTATACGTTATACGTTATACGTTATACGTTATACGTTATACGTTATAGGTTATACGTTTAACATTATACGTTATACGTTATGCGTTATACGTTATACGTTATACGTTATACGTTATACGTTATACGTTATACATTATACGTTATACGTTATACGTTATACATTATACGTTGTACGTTTAACCTTATACGTTATACGTTTAACGTTACACGTTATACAGTATACGTTATACGTTATAGGTTATAAGTTTAACATTATACGTTACACGTTATACGTTATGCGCTATACGTTATACGTTTAACGTTACACGTTATACGTTATACGTTATACGTTATACGTTATACGTTATACGTTATACGTTATACGTTATACGTTATACGTTATACGTTATACGTTATACGTTATACGTTATACGTTGTACGTTATAGGTTATACGTTTAACATTATACGTTATAGGTTATGTGATATACGTTATACGTTATACGTTATACGTTATACGTTATACGTTATACGTTATACGTTATACGTTATACGTTATACGTTATACGTTATACGTTATACGTTATACGTTATACGTTATACGTTATACGTTATACGTTATACGTTATAGGTTATACGTTTAACATTATACGTTATACGTTATGCGTTATACGTTATACGTTATACGTTATACGTTATACGTTATACGTTATACGTTATACATTATACGTTATACGTTATACGTTATACATTATACGTTGTACGTTTAACCTTATACGTTATACGTTTAACGTTACACGTTATACAGTATACGTTATACGTTATAGGTTATAAGTTTAACATTATACGTTACACGTTATACGTTATGCGCTATACGTTATACGTTTAACGTTACACGTTATACATTATACGTTATACGTTTAAACGTTATACGTTGTACGTTATAGGTTATACGTTTAACATTATACGTTATACGTTATGCGTTATACGTTATACGTTATACGTTATACGTTATACGTTATACGTTATACGTTATACGTTATACGTTATACGTTATACGTTATACGTTATACGTTATACGTTATACGTTATACGTTATACGTTATACGTTATACGTTATACGTTATACGTTATACGTTATACGTTATACGTTATACGTTATACGTTATACGTTATACGTTATACGTTATACGTTATACGTTATACGTTATACGTTATACGTTATACGTTATACGTTATACGTTATACGTTATACGTTATACGTTATACGTTATATGTTTAACGTTATACGTTAAACGTTATACGTTATACGTTATATGTTTAACGTTAAAAGTTATACGTTATACGTTATACGTTATACGTTGTACGTTGTACGTTGTACGTTCTACGTTATACGTTATACGTTATACGTTATACGTTATACGTTATACGTTATACGTTATACGTTATACGTTATACGTTATACGTTATACGTTATAGGTTATACGTTTAACATTATACGTTATACGTTATGCGTTATACGTTATACGTTATACGTTATACGTTATACGTTATACGTTATACATTATACGTTATACGTTATACGTTATACATTATACGTTGTACGTTTAACCTTATACGTTATACGTTTAACGTTATACGTTATACAGTATACGTTATACGTTATAGGTTATAAGTTTAACATTATACGTTACACGTTATACGTTATGCGCTATACGTTATACGTTTAACGTTACACGTTATACATTATACGTTATACGTTTAAACGTTATACGTTGTACGTTATAGGTTATACGTTTAACATTATACGTTATACGTTATGCGTTATACGTTATACGTTATACGTTATACGTTATACGTTATACGTTATACGTTATACGTTATACGTTATACGTTATACGTTATACGTTATACGTTATACGTTATACGTTATACGTTATACGTTATACGTTATACGTTATACGTTATACGTTATACGTTATACGTTATACGTTATACGTTATACGTTATACGTTATACGTTATACGTTATACGTTATACGTTATACGTTATACGTTATACGTTATACGTTATACGTTATACGTTATACGTTATACGTTATACGTTATACGTTATACGTTATATGTTTAACGTTATACGTTAAACGTTATACGTTATACGTTATATGTTTAACGTTAAAAGTTATACGTTATACGTTATACGTTATACGTTGTACGTTGTACGTTGTACGTTCTACGTTATACGTTATACGTTATACGTTATACGTTATACGTTATACGTTATACGTTATACGTTATACGTTATACGTTATACGTTATACGTTATACGTTATACGTTATACGTTATACGTTATACGTTATACGTTATACGTTATACGTTATACGTTATACGTTATACGTTATACGTTATACGTTATACGTTATACGTTATACGTTATACGTTATACGTTATACGTTATACGTTATACGTTATACGTTATACGTTATACGTTATACGTTATACGTTATACGTTGTACGTTATACGTTATACGTTATACGTTATACGTTATACGTTATACGGTATACGTTATACGTTATACGTTATACGTTATACGTTATACGTTATACGTTATACGTTATACGTTATACGTTATACGTTATACGTTATATGTTTAACGTTATACGTTATACGTTATACGTTATACGTTATATGTTTAACGTTAAAAGTTATACGTTATACGTTATACGTTATACGTTGTACGTTGTACGTTGTACGTTATACGTTATACGTTATACGTTATACGTTATACGTTATACGTTATACGTTATACGTTATACGTTATACGTTATACGTTATACGTTATACGTTATACGTTATACGTTATACGTTATACGTTATACGTTATACGTTATACGTTATACGTTATACGTTATACGTTATACGTTATACGTTATACGTTATACGTTATACGTTATACGTTATACGTTATACGTTATACGTTATACGTTATACGTTATACGTTATACGTTATACGTTATACGTTATACGTTATACGTTATACGTTATACGTTATACGTTATACGTTATACGTTATACGTTATACGTTATACGTTATACGTTATACGTTATACGTTATACGTTATACGTTATACGTTATACGTTATACGTTATACGTTATACGTTATACGTTATATGTTTAACGTTATACGTTATACGTTATACGTTATATGTTTAACGTTAAAAGTTATACGTTATACGTTATACGTTATACGTTGTACGTTGTACGTTGTACGTTATACGTTATACGTTATACGTTGTACGTTTAACGTTATACGATATACGTTATACGTTATACGTTTAACGTTACACGTTATACATTATACGTTATACGTTATAGGTTATAAGTTTAACATTATACGTTACACGTTATACGTTATGCGCTATACGTTATACGTTTAACGTTACACGTTATACATTATACGTTATACGTTTAAACGTTATACGTTGTACGTTATAGGTTATACGTTTAACATTATACGTTATACGTTATGCGATATACGTTATACGTTATACGTTATAGGTTATACGTTATACGTTATACATTATACGTTGTACGTTATACGTTATACGTTATACGTTATACGTTATATGTTTAACGTTATACGTTATACGTTATACGTTATATGTTTAACGTTAAAAGTTATACGTTATACGTTATACGTTATACGTTGTACGTTGTACGTTGTACGTTATACGTTATACGTTATACGTTATACGTTATACGTTATACGTTATACGTTATACGTTATACGTTATACGTTATACGTTATACGTTATAAGTTATACGCTATACGTTATACGTTATACGTTATACGTTATACGTTATACGTTATACGTTATACGTTATACGTTATACGTTATACGATATACGTTATACGTTTAACATTATACGTTATACGTTATATGTTATACATTATACGTTATACGTTATACGTTATACATTATACGTTGTACGTTTAACCTTATACGTTATACGTTTAACGTTACACGTTATACATTATACGTTATACGTTATAGGTTATAAGTTTAACATTATACGTTACACGTTATACGTTATGCGCTATACGTTATACGTTTAACGTTACACGTTATACATTATACGTTATACGTTATAGGTTATAAGTTTAACATTATACGTTACACGTTATACGTTATGCGCTATACGTTATACGTTTAACGTTACACGTTATACATTATACGTATAACGTATATATACGTTATACGTTATAGGTTGTAAGTTTAACATTATACGTTACACGTTATACGTTATGCGCTATACGTTATACGTTTAACGTTACACGTTATACATTATACGTTATACGTTTAAACGTTATACGTTGTACGTTATAGGTTATACGTTTAACATTATACGTTATACGTTATGCGATATACGTTATACGTTATACGTTATACGTTATACGTTATACGTTATACGTTGTACGTTTAACGTTATACGATATACGTTATACGTTATACGTTTAACGTTACACGTTATACATTATACGTTATACGTTATAGGTTATAAGTTTAACATTATACGTTACACGTTATACGTTATGCGCTATACGTTATACGTTTAACGTTACACGTTATACATTATACGTTATACGTTTAAACGTTATACGTTGTACGTTATAGGTTATACGTTTAACATTATACGTTATACGTTATGCGATATACGTTATACGTTATACGTTATAGGTTATACGTTATACGTTATACATTATACGTTGTACGTTATACGTTATACGTTATACGTTGTACGTTATACGTTATACGTTATACGTTATACGTTATACGGTATACGTTATACGTTATACGTTATACGTTATACGTTATACGTTATACGTTATACGTTATACGTTATACGTTATACGTTATACGTTATACGTTATACGTTATACGTTATACGTTATACGTTATACGTTATACGTTATACGTTATACGTTATACGTTATACGTTATACGTTATACGTTATACGTTATACGTTATACGTTATACGTTATACGTTATACGTTATACGTTATACGTTATACGTTATACGTTATACGTTATACGTTATATGTTTAACGTTATACGTTATACGTTATACGTTATATGTTTAACGTTAAAAGTTATACGTTATACGTTATACGTTATACGTTGTACGTTGTACGTTGTACGTTATACGTTATACGTTATACGTTGTACGTTTAACGTTATACGATATACGTTATACGTTATACGTTTAACGTTACACGTTATACATTATACGTTATACGTTATAGGTTATAAGTTTAACATTATACGTTACACGTTATACGTTATGCGCTATACGTTATACGTTTAACGTTACACGTTATACATTATACGTTATACGTTTAAACGTTATACGTTGTACGTTATAGGTTATACGTTTAACATTATACGTTATACGTTATGCGATATACGTTATACGTTATACGTTATAGGTTATACGTTATACGTTATACATTATACGTTGTACGTTATACGTTATACGTTATACGTTATACGTTATACGTTATATGTTTAACGTTATACGTTATACGTTATACGTTATATGTTTAACGTTAAAAGTTATACGTTATACGTTATACGTTATACGTTGTACGTTGTACGTTGTACGTTATACGTTATACGTTATACGTTATACGTTATACGTTATACGTTATACGTTATACGTTATACGTTATACGTTATACGTTATACGTTATACGTTATAAGTTATACGCTATACGTTATACGTTATACGTTATACGTTATACGTTATACGTTATACGTTATACGTTATACGTTATACGATATACGTTATACGTTTAACATTATACGTTATACGTTATATGTTATACATTATACGTTATACGTTATACGTTATACATTATACGTTGTACGTTTAACCTTATACGTTATACGTTTAACGTTACACGTTATACATTATACGTTATACGTTATAGGTTATAAGTTTAACATTATACGTTACACGTTATACGTTATGCGCTATACGTTATACGTTTAACGTTACACGTTATACATTATACGTTATACGTTATAGGTTATAAGTTTAACATTATACGTTACACGTTATACGTTATGCGCTATACGTTATACGTTTAACGTTACACGTTATACATTATACGTTATACGTTTAAACGTTATACGTTGTACGTTATAGGTTATACGTTTAACATTATACGTTATACGTTATGCGATATACGTTATACGTTATACGTTATACGTTATACGTTATACGTTATACATTATACGTTGTACGTTATACGTTATACGTTATACGTTATACGTTATACGTTATACGTTATACGTTATACGTTATACGTTATACGTTATACGTTATACGTTATAAGTTATACGCTATACGTTATACGTTATACGTTATACGTTATACGTTATACGTTATACGTTATACGTTATACGTTATACGTTATACGTTATACGTTATACGTTATAAGTTATACGCTATACGTTATACGTTATACGTTATACGTTATACGTTATACGTTATACGTTATACGTTATACGTTATACGTTATACGATATACGTTATACGTTTAACATTATACGTTATACGTTATATGTTATACATTATACGTTATACGTTATACGTTATACATTATACGTTGTACGTTTAACCTTATACGTTATACGTTTAACGTTACACGTTATACATTATACGTTATACGTTATAGGTTATAAGTTTAACATTATACGTTACACGTTATACGTTATGCGCTATACGTTATACGTTTAACGTTACACGTTATACATTATACGTTATACGTTATAGGTTATAAGTTTAACATTATACGTTACACGTTATACGTTATGCGCTATACGTTATACGTTTAACGTTACACGTTATACATTATACGTTATACGTTATAGGTTATAAGTTTAACATTATACGTTACACGTTATACGTTATGCGCTATACGTTATACGTTTAACGTTACACGTTATACATTATACGTTATACGTTTAAACGTTATACGTTGTACGTTATAGGTTATACGTTTAACATTATACGTTATACGTTATGCGATATACGTTATACGTTATACGTTATACGTTATACGTTATACGTTATACGTTGTACGTTTAACGTTATACGATATACGTTATACGTTATACGTTTAACGTTACACGTTATACATTATACGTTATACGTTATAGGTTATAAGTTTAACATTATACGTTACACGTTATACGTTATGCGCTATACGTTATACGTTTAACGTTACACGTTATACATTATACGTTATACGTTTAAACGTTATACGTTGTACGTTATAGGTTATACGTTTAACATTATACGTTATACGTTATGCGATATACGTTATACGTTATACGTTATAGGTTATACGTTATACGTTATACATTATACGTTGTACGTTATACGTTATACGTTATACGTTGTACGTTATACGTTATACGTTATACGTTATACGTTATACGTTATACGTTATACGTTATACGTTATACGTTATACGTTATACGTTATACGTTATACGTTATACGTTATACGTTATACGTTATACGTTATACGTTATACGTTATACGTTATACGTTATACGTTATACGTTATACGTTATACGTTATACGTTATACGTTATACGTTATACGTTATACGTTATACGTTATACGTTATACGTTATACGTTATACGTTATACGTTATACGTTATACGTTATACGTTATATGTTTAACGTTATACGTTATACGTTATACGTTATATGTTTAACGTTAAAAGTTATACGTTATACGTTATACGTTATACGTTGTACGTTGTACGTTGTACGTTATACGTTATACGTTATACGTTGTACGTTTAACGTTATACGATATACGTTATACGTTATACGTTTAACGTTACACGTTATACATTATACGTTATACGTTATAGGTTATAAGTTTAACATTATACGTTACACGTTATACGTTATGCGCTATACGTTATACGTTTAACGTTACACGTTATACATTATACGTTATACGTTTAAACGTTATACGTTGTACGTTATAGGTTATACGTTTAACATTATACGTTATACGTTATGCGATATACGTTATACGTTATACGTTATAGGTTATACGTTATACGTTATACATTATACGTTGTACGTTATACGTTATACGTTATACGTTATACGTTATACGTTATATGTTTAACGTTATACGTTATACGTTATACGTTATATGTTTAACGTTAAAAGTTATACGTTATACGTTATACGTTATACGTTGTACGTTGTACGTTGTACGTTATACGTTATACGTTATACGTTATACGTTATACGTTATACGTTATACGTTATACGTTATACGTTATACGTTATACGTTATACGTTATACGTTATAAGTTATACGCTATACGTTATACGTTATACGTTATACGTTATACGTTATACGTTATACGTTATACGTTATACGTTATACGATATACGTTATACGTTTAACATTATACGTTATACGTTATATGTTATACATTATACGTTATACGTTATACGTTATACATTATACGTTGTACGTTTAACCTTATACGTTATACGTTTAACGTTACACGTTATACATTATACGTTATACGTTATAGGTTATAAGTTTAACATTATACGTTACACGTTATACGTTATGCGCTATACGTTATACGTTTAACGTTACACGTTATACATTATACGTTATACGTTATAGGTTATAAGTTTAACATTATACGTTACACGTTATACGTTATGCGCTATACGTTATACGTTATACGTTTAACGTTACACGTTATACATTATACGTTATACGTTTAAACGTTATACGTTGTACGTTATAGGTTATACGTTTAACATTATACGTTATACGTTATGCGATATACGTTATACGTTATACGTTATACGTTATACGTTATACGTTATACATTATACGTTGTACGTTATACGTTATACGTTATACGTTATACGTTATACGTTATACGTTATATGTTTAACGTTATACGTTATACGTTATACGTTATATGTTTAACGTTAAAAGTTATACGTTATACGTTATACGTTATACGTTGTACGTTGTACGTTGTACGTTATACGTTATACGTTATACGTTATACGTTATACGTTATACGTTATACGTTATACGTTATACGTTATACGTTATACGTTATAAGTTATACGCTATACGTTATACGTTATACGTTATACGTTATACGTTATACGTTATACGTTATACGTTATACGTTATACGTTATACGTTATACGATATACGTTATACGTTTAACATTATGCGTTATACGTTATATGTTATACATTATACGTTATACGTTATACGTTATACATTATACGTTGTACGTTTAACCTTATACGTTATACGTTTAACGTTACACGTTATACATTATACGTTATACGTTATAGGTTATAAGTTTAACATTATACGTTACACGTTATACGTTATGCGCTATACGTTATACGTTTAACGTTACACGTTATACATTATACGTTATACGTTTAAACGTTATACGTTGTACGTTATAGGTTATACGTTTAACATTATACGTTATACGTTATGCGTTATACGTTATACGTTATACGTTATACGTTATACGTTATACGTTATACGTTATACGTTATACGTTATACGTTATACGTTATACGTTATACGTTATACGTTATACGTTATACGTTATACGTTATACGTTATACGTTATACGTTATAATTTATACGTTATACATTATACGTTATACGTCACACAATGTACGTTATACGTTATACATTATACGTTATACGTTATACGTTATACGTTATACGTTATACGTTATACGTTATATGTTTAACGTTATACGTTATACGTTGTACGTTATACGTTATACGTTTAACGTTATACGTTATACATTATACCTTATACGTTATACGTTATACGTTATACGTTATACGTTATACGTTATACGTTATACATTATACGTTATACGTTATACGTTATACGTTATACGTTATACGTTATACGTTGTACGTTGTACGTTATACGTTATACGTTATACGTTATATGTTTAACGTTAAAAGTTATACGTTATACGTTATACGTTATACGTTGTACGTTGTACGTTGTACGTTATACGTTATACGTTATACGTTATACGTAATACGTTATACGTTATACGTTATACGTTATACGTTATAAGTTATACGCTATACGTTATACGTTATACGTTATACGTTATACGTTATACGTTATACGTTATACGTTATACGTTATACGATATACGTTATACGTTTAACATTATACGTTATACGTTATATGTTATACATTATACGTTATACGTTATACGTTATACATTATACGTTGTACGTTTAACCTTATACGTTATACGTTTAACGTTACACGTTATACATTATACTTTATACGTTATAGGTTATAAGTTTAACATTATACGTTACACGTTATACGTTATGCGCTATACGTTATACGTTTAACGTTACACGTTATACATTATACGTTATACGTTTAAACGTTATACGTTGTACGTTATAGGTTATACGTTTAACATTATACGTTATACGTTATGCGTTATACGTTATACGTTATACGTTATACGTTATACGTTATACGTTATACGTTATACGTTATACGTTATACGTTATACGTTATACGTTATACGTTATACGTTATAAGTTATACGTTATACGTTATACGTTATACGTTATACGTTATACGTTTAAACGTTATACGTTGTACGTTATAGGTTATACGTTTAACATTATACGTTATACGTTATGCGTTATACGTTATACGTTATACGTTATACGTTATACGTTATACGTTATACGTTATACGTTATACGATATACGTTATACGTTTAACATTATACGTTATACGTTATATGTTATACATTATACGTTATACGTTATACGTTATACATTATACGTTGTACGTTTAACCTTATACGTTATACGTTTAACGTTACACGTTATACATTATACGTTATACGTTATAGGTTATAAGTTTAACATTATACGTTACACGTTATACGTTATGCGCTATACGTTATACGTTTAACGTTACACGTTATACATTATACGTTATACGTTATAGGTTATAAGTTTAACATTATACGTTACACGTTATACGTTATGCGCTATACGTTATACGTTTAACGTTACACGTTATACATTATACGTTATACGTTTAAACGTTATACGTTGTACGTTATAGGTTATACGTTTAACATTATACGTTATACGTTATGCGTTATACGTTATACGTTATACGTTATACGTTATACGTTATACGTTATACGTTATACGTTATACGTTATACGTTATACGTTATACGTTATACGTTATACGTTATACGTTATACGTTATACGTTATACGTTATAATTTATACGTTATACATTATACGTTATACGTCACACAATGTACGTTATACGTTATACATTATACGTTATACGTTATACGTTATACGTTATACGTTATACGTTATACGTTATATGTTTAACGTTATACGTTATACGTTGTACGTTATACGTTATACGTTTAACGTTATACGTTATACATTATACCTTATACGTTATACGTTATACGTTATACGTTATACGTTATACGTTATACGTTATACATTATACGTTATACGTTATACGTTATACGTTATACGTTATACGTTATACGTTGTACGTTGTACGTTATACGTTATACGTTATACGTTATATGTTTAACGTTAAAAGTTATACGTTATACGTTATACGTTATACGTTGTACGTTGTACGTTGTACGTTATACGTTATACGTTATACGTTATACGTAATACGTTATACGTTATACGTTATACGTTATACGTTATAAGTTATACGCTATACGTTATACGTTATACGTTATACGTTATACGTTATACGTTATACGTTATACGTTATACGTTATACGTTATACGATATACGTTATACGTTTAACATTATACGTTATACGTTATATGTTATACATTATACGTTATACGTTATACGTTATACATTATACGTTGTACGTTTAACCTTATACGTTATACGTTTAACGTTACACGTTATACATTATACGTTATACGTTATAGGTTATAAGTTTAACATTATACGTTACACGTTATACGTTATGCGCTATACGTTATACGTTTAACGTTACACGTTATACATTATACGTTATACGTTTAAACGTTATACGTTGTACGTTATAGGTTATACGTTTAACATTATACGTTATACGTTATGCGTTATACGTTATACGTTATACGTTATACGTTATACGTTATACGTTATACGTTATACGTTATACGTTATACGTTATACGTTATACGTTATACGTTATAAGTTATACGTTATACGTTATACGTTATACGTTATACGTTATACGTTTAAACGTTATACGTTGTACGTTATAGGTTATACGTTTAACATTATACGTTATACGTTATGCGTTATACGTTATACGTTATACGTTATACGTTATACGTTATACGTTATACGTTATACGTTATACGTTATACGTTATACGTTATACGTTATACGTTATACGTTATACGTTATACGTTATACGTTATACGTTATACGTTATACGTTATACGTTATACGTTATACGTTATACGTTATATGTTTAACGTTATACGTTATACGTTGTACGTTGTACGTGATAGGTTATACATTATACGTTATACGTTATACGTTATACGTTATACGTTATACGTTATACGTTATACGTTATACGTTATACGTTATACGTTATACGTTATACGTTATACGTTATACTTTGTACGTTGTACGTTATACGTTATACGTTATACGTTATAATTTATACGTTATACATTATACGTTATACGTTACACGATGTACGTTATACGTTATACATTATACGTTATACGTTATACGTTATACGTTATACGTTATACGTTATACGTTATATGTTTAACGTTATACGTTATACGTTGTACGTTATACGTTATACGTTTAACGTTATACGTTATACATTATACCTTATACGTTATACGTTATACGTTATACGTTATACGTTATACGTTATACGTTATACATTATACGTTATACGTTATACGTTATACGTTATACGTTATACGTTATACGTTGTACGTTGTACGTTATACGTTATACGTTATACGTTATATGTTTAACGTTAAAAGTTATACGTTATACGTTATACGTTATACGTTGTACGTTGTACGTTGTACGTTATACGTTATACGTTATACGTTATACGTTATACGTTATACGTTATACGTTATACGTTATACGTTATACGTTATACGTTATACGTTATACGTTATACGTTATACGTTATACGTTATACTTTGTACGTTGTACGTTATACGTTATACGTTATACGTTATAATTTATACGTTATACATTATACGTTATACGTTACACGATGTACGTTATACGTTATACATTATACGTTATACGTTATACGTTATACGTTATACGTTATACGTTATACGTTATACGTTATACGTTATAAGTTATACGTTATACGTTATACGTTATACTTTGTACGTTGTACGTTATACGTTATACGTTATACGTTATAATTTATACGTTATACATTATACGTTATACGTTACACGATGTACGTTATACGTTATACATTATACGTTATACGTTATACGTTATACGTTATACGTTATACGTTATACGTTATACGTTATACGTTATATGTTTAACGTTATACGTTATACGTTGTACGTTATACGTTATACGTTTAACGTTATACGTTATACATTATACCTTATACGTTATACGTTATACGTTATACGTTATACGTTATACGTTATACGTTATACATTATACGTTATACGTTATACGTTATACGTTATACGTTATACGTTATACGTTGTACGTTGTACGTTATACGTTATACGTTATACGTTATATGTTTAACGTTAAAAGTTATACGTTATACGTTATACGTTATACGTTGTACGTTGTACGTTGTACGTTATACGTTATACGTTATACGTTATACGTTATACGTTATACGTTATACGTTATACGTTATACGTTATAAGTTATACGCTATACGTTATACGTTATACGTTATACGTTATACGTTATACGTTATACGTTATACGTTATACGTTATACGATATACGTTATACGTTTAACATTATACGTTACACGTTATACGTTATGCGCTATACGTTATACGTTTAACGTTACACGTTATACATTATACGTTATACGTTTAAACGTTATACGTTGTACGTTATAGGTTATACGTTTAACATTATACGTTATACGTTATGCGTTATACGTTATACGTTATACGTTATACGTTATACGTTATACGTTATACGTTATACGTTATACGTTATACGTTATACGTTATACGTTATACGTTATAAGTTATACGTTATACGTTATACGTTATACGTTATACGTTATACGTTTAAACGTTATACGTTGTACGTTATAGGTTATACGTTTAACATTATACGTTATACGTTATGCGTTATACGTTATACGTTATACGTTATACGTTATACGTTATACGTTATACGTTATACGTTATACGTTATACGTTATACGTTATACGTTATACGTTATACGTTATACGTTATACGTTATACGTTATACGTTATACGTTATACGTTATACGTTATACGTTATACGTTATATGTTTAACGTTATACGTTATACGTTGTACGTTGTACGTGATAGGTTATACATTATACGTTATACGTTATACGTTATACGTTATACGTTATACGTTATACGTTATACGTTATACGTTATACATTATACGTTATACGTTATACGTTATACGTTATACGTTATACGTTATACGTTATACGTTGTACGTTGTACGTTATACGTTATACGTTATACGTTATATGTTTAACGTTAAAAGTTATACGTTATACGTTATACGTTATACGTTGTACGTTGTACGTTGTACGTTATACGTTATACGTTATACGTTATACGTTATACGTTATACGTTATACGTTATACGTTATACGTTATACGTTATACGTTATACGTTATACGTTATACGTTATACGTTATACTTTGTACGTTGTACGTTATACGTTATACGTTATACGTTATAATTTATACGTTATACATTATACGTTATACGTTACACGATGTACGTTATACGTTATACATTATACGTTATACGTTATACGTTATACGTTATACGTTATACGTTATACGTTATACGTTATACGTTATACGTTATACGTTATACGTTATACGTTATACTTTGTACGTTGTACGTTATACGTTATACGTTATACGTTATAATTTATACGTTATACATTATACGTTATACGTTACACGATGTACGTTATACGTTATACATTATACGTTATACGTTATACGTTATACGTTATACGTTATACGTTATACGTTATACGTTATATGTTTAACGTTATACGTTATACGTTGTACGTTATACGTTATACGTTTAACGTTATACGTTATACATTATACCTTATACGTTATACGTTATACGTTATACGTTATACGTTATACGTTATACGTTATACATTATACGTTATACGTTATACGTTATACGTTATACGTTATACGTTATACGTTGTACGTTGTACGTTATACGTTATACGTTATACGTTATATGTTTAACGTTAAAAGTTATACGTTATACGTTATACGTTATACGTTGTACGTTGTACGTTGTACGTTATACGTTATACGTTATACGTTATACGTTATACGTTATACGTTATACGTTATACGTTATACGTTATAAGTTATACGCTATACGTTATACGTTATACGTTATACGTTATACGTTATACGTTATACGTTATACGTTATACGTTATACGATATACGTTATACGTTTAACATTATACGTTATACGTTATATGTTATACATTATACGTTATACGTTATACGTTATACATTATACGTTGTACGTTTAACCTTATACGTTATACGTTTAACGTTACACGTTATACATTATACGTTATACGTTATAGGTTATAAGTTTAACATTATACGTTACACGTTATACGTTATGCGCTATACGTTATACGTTTAACGTTACACGTTATACATTATACGTTATACGTTTAAACGTTATACGTTGTACGTTATAGGTTATACGTTTAACATTATACGTTATACGTTATGCGTTATACGTTATACGTTATACGTTATACGTTATACGTTATACGTTATACGTTATACGTTATACGTTATACGTTATACGTTATACGTTATAAGTTATACGTTATACGTTATACGTTATACGTTATACGTTATACGTTTAAACGTTATACGTTGTACGTTATAGGTTATACGTTTAACATTATACGTTATACGTTATGCGTTATACGTTATACGTTATACGTTATACGTTATACGTTATACGTTATACGTTATACGTTATACGTTATACGTTATACGTTATACGTTATACGTTATACGTTATACGTTATACTTTGTACGTTGTACGTTATACGTTATACGTTATACGTTATAATTTATACGTTATACATTATACGTTATACGTTACACGATGTACGTTATACGTTATACATTATACGTTATACGTTATACGTTATACGTTATACGTTATACGTTATACGTTATACGTTATACGTTATACGTTATACGTTATACGTTATACTTTGTACGTTGTACGTTATACGTTATACGTTATACGTTATAATTTATACGTTATACATTATACGTTATACGTTACACGATGTACGTTATACGTTATACATTATACGTTATACGTTATACGTTATACGTTATACGTTATACGTTATACGTTATACGTTATATGTTTAACGTTATACGTTATACGTTGTACGTTATACGTTATACGTTTAACGTTATACGTTATACATTATACCTTATACGTTATACGTTATACGTTATACGTTATACGTTATACGTTATACGTTATACGTTATACATTATACGTTATACGTTATACGTTATACGTTATACGTTATACGTTATACGTTGTACGTTGTACGTTATACGTTATACGTTATACGTTATATGTTTAACGTTAAAAGTTATACGTTATACGTTATACGTTATACGTTGTACGTTGTACGTTGTACGTTATACGTTATACGTTATACGTTATACGTTATACGTTATACGTTATACGTTATACGTTATACGTTATAAGTTATACGCTATACGTTATACGTTATACGTTATACGTTATACGTTATACGTTATACGTTATACGATATACGTTATACGTTTAACATTATACGTTATACGTTATATGTTATACATTATACGTTATACGTTATACGTTATACATTATACGTTGTACGTTTAACCTTATACGTTATACGTTTAACGTTACACGTTATACATTATACGTTATACGTTATAGGTTATAAGTTTAACATTATACGTTACACGTTATACGTTATGCGCTATACGTTATACGTTTAACGTTACACGTTATACATTATACGTTATACGTTTAAACGTTATACGTTGTACGTTATAGGTTATACGTTTAACATTATACGTTATACGTTATGCGTTATACGTTATACGTTATACGTTATACGTTATACGTTATACGTTATACGTTATACGTTATACGTTATACGTTATACGTTATACGTTATAAGTTATACGTTATACGTTATACGTTATACGTTATACGTTATACGTTTAAACGTTATACGTTGTACGTTATAGGTTATACGTTTAACATTATACGTTATACGTTATGCGTTATGCGTTATACGTTATACGTTATACGTTATACGTTATACGTTATACGTTATACGTTATACGTTATACGTTATACGTTATACGTTATACGTTATACGTTATACGTTATACGTTATACGTTATACGTTATACGTTATATGTTTAACGTTATACGTTATACGTTGTACGTTGTACGTGATAGGTTATACATTATACGTTATACGTTATACGTTATACCTTAAACGTTATACGTTATACGTTGTACGTTATACGTTATACGTTATACGTTATACGTTATACGTTATACGTGATACGTTATACGTTATACTTTAAACGTTATACGTTATACGTTGTACGTTGTACGTTGTACGTTGTACGTTATACGTTATACGTTATACGTTATACGTTATACGTTATACGTTATACGTTATACCTTAAACGTTATACGTTATACGTTATACGTTATACGTTATACGTTATACGTTATACGTTATACGTTATACGTTATACGTTATACGTTATACGTTATACGTTATACGTTATACGTTATACGTTATACGTTATACGTTATACGTTATACGTTATACGTTATACGTTATATGTTTAACGTTATACGTTATACGTTGTACGTTGTACGTGATAGGTTATACGTTATACGTTATACGTTATACGTTATACGTTATACGTTATACGTTATACGTTATACGTTATACGTTATACGTTATACGTTATACGTTATACGTTATACGTTATACGTTATATGTTATACGTTATATGTTTAACGTTATACGTTATACGTTGTACGTTGAACGTGATAGGTTATACATTATACGTTATACGTTATACGTTATACCTTAAACGTTATACGTTATACGTTGTACGTTATACGTTATACATTATACGTTATACGTTATACGTTATACGTTATACGTTATACGTTATAAGTTATACGTTATACGTTATACGTTATACGTTATACGTTATACGTTATACGTTATACGTTATACGTTATACGTTATACGTTATACGATATACGTTATACGTTTAACATTATACGTTACACGTTATACGTTATGCGCTATACGTTATACGTTTAACGTTACACGTTATACATTATACGTTATACGTTTAAACGTTATACGTTGTACGTTATAGGTTATACGTTTAACATTATACGTTATACGTTATGCGTTATACGTTATACGTTATACGTTATACGTTATACGTTATACGTTATACGTTATACGTTATACGTTATACGTTATACGTTATACGTTATACGTTATAAGTTATACGTTATACGTTATACGTTATACGTTATACGTTATACGTTTAAACGTTATACGTTGTACGTTATAGGTTATACGTTTAACATTATACGTTATACGTTATGCGTTATACGTTATACGTTATACGTTATACGTTATACGTTATACGTTATACGTTATACGTTATACGTTATACGTTATACGTTATACGTTATACGTTATACGTTATACGTTATACGTTATACGTTATACGTTATACGTTATACGTTATACGTTATACGTTATACGTTATACGTTATACGTTATACGTTATATGTTTAACGTTATACGTTATACGTTGTACGTTGTACGTGATAGGTTATACATTATACGTTATACGTTATACGTTATACGTTATACGTTATACGTTATACGTTATACGTTATACGTTATACGTTATACGTTATACGTTATACGTTATACGTTATACTTTGTACGTTGTACGTTATACGTTATACGTTATACGTTATAATTTATACGTTATACATTATACGTTATACGTTACACGATGTACGTTATACGTTATACATTATACGTTATACGTTATACGTTATACGTTATACGTTATACGTTATACGTTATATGTTTAACGTTATACGTTATACGTTGTACGTTATACGTTATACGTTTAACGTTATACGTTATACATTATACCTTATACGTTATACGTTATACGTTATACGTTATACGTTATACGTTATACGTTATACATTATACGTTATACGTTATACGTTATACGTTATACGTTATACGTTATACGTTGTACGTTGTACGTTATACGTTATACGTTATACGTTATATGTTTAACGTTAAAAGTTATACGTTATACGTTATACGTTATACGTTGTACGTTGTACGTTGTACGTTATACGTTATACGTTATACGTTATACGTTATACGTTATACGTTATACGTTATACGTTATACGTTATACGTTATACGTTATACGTTATACGTTATACGTTATACGTTATACTTTGTACGTTGTACGTTATACGTTATACGTTATACGTTATAATTTATACGTTATACATTATACGTTATACGTTACACGATGTACGTTATACGTTATACATTATACGTTATACGTTATACGTTATACGTTATACGTTATACGTTATACGTTATACGTTATACGTTATACGTTATACGTTATACGTTATACGTTATACTTTGTACGTTGTACGTTATACGTTATACGTTATACGTTATAATTTATACGTTATACATTATACGTTATACGTTACACGATGTACGTTATACGTTATACATTATACGTTATACGTTATACGTTATACGTTATACGTTATACGTTATACGTTATACGTTATATGTTTAACGTTATACGTTATACGTTGTACGTTATACGTTATACGTTTAACGTTATACGTTATACATTATACCTTATACGTTATACGTTATACGTTATACGTTATACGTTATACGTTATACGTTATACATTATACGTTATACGTTATACGTTATACGTTATACGTTATACGTTATACGTTGTACGTTGTACGTTATACGTTATACGTTATACGTTATATGTTTAACGTTAAAAGTTATACGTTATACGTTATACGTTATACGTTGTACGTTGTACGTTGTACGTTATACGTTATACGTTATACGTTATACGTTATACGTTATACGTTATACGTTATACGTTATACGTTATAAGTTATACGTTATACGTTATACGTTATACGTTATACGTTATACGTTATACGTTATACGTTATACGTTATACGTTATACGATATACGTTATACGTTTAACATTATACGTTATACGTTATATGTTATACATTATACGTTATACGTTATACGTTATACATTATACGTTGTACGTTTAACCTTATACGTTATACGTTTAACGTTACACGTTATACATTATACGTTATACGTTATAGGTTATAAGTTTAACATTATACGTTACACGTTATACGATATGCGCTATACGTTATACGTTTAACGTTACACGTTATACATTATACGTTATACGTTTAAACGTTATACGTTGTACGTTATAGGTTATACGTTTAACATTATACGTTATACGTTATGCGTTATACGTTATACGTTATACGTTATACGTTATACGTTATACGTTATACGTTATACGTTATACGTTATACGTTATACGTTATAAGTTATACGTTATACGTTATACGTTATACGTTATACGTTATACGTTTAAACGTTATACGTTGTACGTTATAGGTTATACGTTTAACATTATACGTTATACGTTATGCGTTATACGTTATACGTTATACGTTATACGTTATACGTTATACGTTATACGTTATACGTTATACGTTATACGTTATACGTTATACGTTATACGTTATACGTTATACGTTATACGTTATACGTTATACGTTATACGTTATATGTTTAACGTTATACGTTATACGTTGTACGTTGTACGTGATAGGTTATACATTATACGTTATACGTTATACGTTATACCTTAAACGTTATACGTTATACGTTGTACGTTATACGTTATACGTTATACGTTATACGTTATACGTTATACGTGATACGTTATACGTTATACTTTAAACGTTATACGTTATACGTTGTACGTTGTACGTTGTACGTTGTACGTTATACGTTATACGTTATACGTTATACGTTATACGTTATACGTTATACGTTATACGTTATACCTTAAACGTTATACGTTATACGTTATACGTTATACGTTATACGTTATACGTTATACGTTATACGTTATACGTTATACGTTATACGTTATACGTTATACGTTATACGTTATACGTTATACGTTATACGTTATACGTTATACGTTATACGTTATACGTTATACGTTATATGTTTAACGTTATACGCTATACGTTGTACGTTGTACGTGATAGGTTATACATTATACGTTATACGTTATACGTTATACCTTAAACGTTATACGTTATACGTTGTACGTTATACGTTATACATTATACGTTATACGTTATACGTTATACGTTATACGTTATACGTTATACGTTATACGTTATACGTTATACGTTATACGTTATACGTTATACGTTATACGTTATACGTTATACGTTATACGTTATACGTTATACGTTATACGTTATACGTTATACGTTATACGTTATACGTTATACGTTATACGTTATACGTTATACGTTATACGTTATACGTTATACTTTGTACGTTGTACGTTATACGTTATACGTTATACGTTATAATTTATACGTTATACATTATACGTTATACGTTACACGATGTACGTTATACGTTATACATTATACGTTATACGTTATACGTTATACGTTATAGGTTATAAGTTTAACATTATACGTTACACGTTATACGTTATGCGCTATACGTTATACGTTTAACGTTACACGTTATACATTATACGTTATACGTTTAAACGTTATACGTTGTACGTTATAGGTTATACGTTTAACATTATACGTTATACGTTATGCGTTATACGTTATACGTTATACGTTATACGTTATACGTTATACGTTATACGTTATACGTTATACGTTATACGTTATACGTTATACGTTATAAGTTATACGTTATACGTTATACGTTATACGTTATACGTTATACGTTTAAACGTTATACGTTGTACGTTATAGGTTATACGTTTAACATTATACGTTATACGTTATGCGTTATACGTTATACGTTATACGTTATACGTTATACGTTATACGTTATACGTTATACGTTATACGTTATACGTTATACGTTATACGTTATACGTTATACGTTATACGTTATACGTTATACGTTATACGTTATACGTTATACGTTATATGTTTAACGTTATACGTTATACGTTGTACGTTGTACGTGATAGGTTATACATTATACGTTATACGTTATACGTTATACCTTAAACGTTATACGTTATACGTTGTACGTTATACGTTATACGTTATACGTTATACGTTATACGTTATACGTGATACGTTATACGTTATACTTTAAACGTTATACGTTATACGTTGTACGTTGTACGTTGTACGTTGTACGTTATACGTTATACGTTATACGTTATACGTTATACGTTATACGTTATACGTTATACCTTAAACGTTATACGTTATACGTTATACGTTATACGTTATACGTTATACGTTATACGTTATACGTTATACGTTATACGTTATACGTTATACGTTATACGTTATACGTTATACGTTATACGTTATACGTTATACGTTATACGTTATACGTTATACGTTATACGTTATACGTTATACGTTATATGTTTAACGTTATACGTTATACGTTGTACGTTGTACGTGATAGGTTATACATTATACGTTATACGTTATACGTTATACCTTAAACGTTATACGTTATACGTTGTACGTTATACGTTATACATTATACGTTATACGTTATACGTTATACGTTATACGTTATACGTTATACGTTATACGTTATACGTTATACGTTATACGTTATACGTTATACGTTATACGTTATACGTTATACGTTATACGTTATACGTTATACGTTATACGTTATATGTTATACGTTATATGTTTAACGTTATACGTTATACGTTGTACGTTGAACGTGATAGGTTATACATTATACGTTATACGTTATACGTTATACCTTAAACGTTATACGTTATACGTTGTACGTTATACGTTATACATTATACGTTATACGTTATACGTTATACGTTATACGTTATACGTTATAAGTTATACGTTATACGTTATACGTTATACGTTATACGTTATACGTTATACGTTATACGTTATACGTTATACGTTATACGTTATACGTTATACGTTATACGTTATACGTTATACGTTATACGTTATACGTTATACGTTATACGTTATACGTTATACGTTATACGTTATACGTTATACGTTATACGTTATACGTTATACGTTATACGTTATACGTTATACGTTATACGTTATACGTTATACGTTATACGTTATACGTTATATGTTATACGTTATACGTTATACGTTATACGTTATACGTTATACGTTATACGTTATACGTTATACGTTATACGTTATACGTTATACGTTATATGTTTAACGTTATACGTTATACGTTGTACGTTGTACGTGATAGGTTATACATTATACGTTATACGTTATACGTTATACCTTAAACGTTATACTTTATACGTTGTACGTTATACGTTATACGTTATACGTTATACGTTATACGTGATACGTTATACGTTATACTTTAAACGTTATACGTTATACGTTGTACGTTGTACGTTGTACGTTGTACGTTATACGTTATACGTTATACGTTATACGTTATACGTTATACGTTATACGTTATACGTTATACGTTATACGTTATACCTTAAACGTTATACGTTATACGTTATACGTTATACGTTATACGTTATACGTTATACGTTATACGTTATACGTTATACGTTATACGTTATACGTTATACGTTATACGTTATACGTTATACGTTATACGTTATACGTTATACGTTATACGTTATACGTTATACGTTATATGTTTAACGTTATACGTTATACGTTGTACGTTGTACGTGATAGGTTATACATTATACGTTATACGTTATACGTTATACCTTAAACGTTATACGTTATACGTTGTACGTTATACGTTATACATTATACGTTATACGTTATACGTTATACGTTATACGTTATACGTTATACGTTATACGTTATACGTTATACGTTATACGTCATACGTTATACGTTATACGTTATACGTTATACGTTATACGTTATACGTTATACGTTATACGTTATACGTTATATGTTATACGTTATATGTTTAACGTTATACGTTATACGTTGTACGTTGAACGTGATAGGTTATACATTATACGTTATACGTTATACGTTATACCTTAAACGTTATACGTTATACGTTGTACGTTATACGTTATACATTATACGTTATACGTTATACGTTATACGTTATACGTTATAAGTTATACGTTATACGTTATACGTTATACGTTATACGTTATACGTTATACGTTATACGTTATACGTTATACGTTATACGTTATACGTTATACGTTATACGTTATACGTTATACGTTATACGTTATACGTTATACGTTATACGTTATACGTTATACGTTATACGTTATACGTTATACGTTATACGTTATACGTTATACGTTATACGTTATACGTTATACGTTATACGTTATACGTTATACGTTATATGTTTAACGTTATACGTTATACGTTGTACGTTATACGTTATATGTTTAACGTTATACGTTATACGTTGTACGTTGTACGTGATAGGTTATAAATTATACGTTATACGTTATACGTTATACCTTAAACGTTATACGTTATACGTTGTACGTTATACGTTATACGTTATACGTTATACGTTATACGTTATACGTTATACGTTATACGTTATACGTTATACGTTATACGTGATACGTTATACGTTATACTTTAAACGTTAT